>JANJGN010004248.1:0-20000 GCA_026770705.1 Isurus oxyrinchus
GCCTCCCGCCTTTCCCCCTCCTCTTCCCCTCCCCCCTCCTTCCTCTTTCCCCCTCCTCCCACCTCTTTCCCCCCTCTTCCCCATCCCCCCTCCAGTTCCTCTTCCCCCTCCCCTCCCCTCCTCTTCCCCCTCTCCCCTTCCCCCCTCCCCTCCTCTTCCCCCCTCCCTCCTCTTCCCCCTCTCCCTCCTCTTCCCCCTCTCCCTCGTCTATCCCCCTCCCCCCTGCTCTTCCCCCCCTCCCCTCTGCTCTTCCCCCCTCTCCTCTCCCCCCCTTCCCCCCTTCCCCCTGCCCTTCCCCCTGCCCTTCCCCCCCCTTCCCCCCTCTCCTCTCCCCCCCTTCCCCCCTCCTCCTCCTCCTCTCCCCCTTTTCTCTCCCTCCCCCTTCTCTCCATCTCCCCTCTCTCTCTCTCTCTCTGTGTCTGCCTCTCCCTCCTTCTCATACAATCCCAAGGGGCGGGACTCTAATAAACGTTCCGACTGAGAGAGAGAGAGAGAGAGGGAGGGAGAGGGAGAGGGACTGCGAACGCTTCACTGTTTGATACAGAGAACTGCTGGAGCACAGCTTGGAGAGAATGAAGTGTTTGAGAGGAATTATATTTCTAGCACTCGCCGTCCCAGGTAAAAAAAAAAGATTTATCATTTTTCAAAAATAAGCTGTACAAATAATGAAAGGGGTGGGGGGGGGGGGATTATTATTCTGTGCGACTCATTTACAGATGAAAGGAACAGAACTGTTTGTTTAAACTTGCAAAGGTGTCCAGCCTTGTGAATGAACTGAGCTGCTGCTGCTGCCTGGTTATTTCGTGTTTGTTTCAGGGATTGTTTCAGGGTTGCATTTCAAAGCTTGTTTCTTGCAGTTTCAGTGCGATCAGGCTGCGTTGTTTGATTTGTTTGATTTAAGTGTCCTGCTCAGTTGCCGGGAGAGATTCTGCTCGCTCCCCTCTGCTCTGTGTACTCTCCTCGCCGCCTCTGAACCGCACTGGGAGTGCCCGCTCTCTCTCTCTCTCTCTCTCTTTCTCCCTCATCCCAAGCCTGTAAACTTCTTAAACTGCTGCGGGAGATCGCTTCCCCGGCTCCCCCACCTCTCTCTCTCTCTCTCTTTCCCACACACTTCGTTCTTTCTCCCAGGGTCTCTGCGTCCCCTTTGTCTCCCAGGTTTACTCTCTCCTCTCACCACCCCCCCCCCCCCCCACCATTTCTCCCGTTTTCCCTCCCCTCCTTCACCCCCTTTCCCCCCCCCCAACTCTCTCTCTCTCTCTTTCTTTCTCTCTCCCTCCCTTCTCCTTGATCCACTGTCCCACCTCTCTCTCCCTCTGCCCTCTTCACCCACCTCTCTCTCCCTCTGCCCTCTTCACCCACCTCTCTCTCCCTCTGCCCTCTTCACCCACCTCTCTCTCCCTCTGCCCTCTTCACCCACCTCTCTCTCCCTCTGCCCTCTTCACCCACCTCTCTCTCTCTCTGCCCTCTTCACCCACCTCTCTCTCCCTCTGCCCTCTTCACCCACCTCTCTCTCCCTCTGCCCTCTTCACCCACCTCTCTCTCCCTCTGCCCTCTTCACCCACCTCTCTCTCCCTCTGCCCTCTTCACCCACCTCTCTCTCCCTCTGCCCTCTTCACCCACTTCTCTCTCTCTCCTCTTCACCCGATGCCTCCCACCTCCCTCTTTTTTCTTCACCCTCTGCCCCCTTGTTTCCCCCCCCCCTCTCTCTCTTCACTCACCTTTCTCTCTCTCTCTGCCCTCTTCACCCTCTGCCCCTCCCATCTCCCTCTCTCTTCATCGCCCTCTATCCTGTCTCTCTGCTCTTCTCCCTATCTAGCTTGCTCTCCTCTTCACCCTCTTTCCCTCCTCCCACCCCTGTTGCCTCTCTCCTGTACCTTTTCCCCCCTCCAGTGGTTAAACTCTTTCTTGATCTGGTTTGCAATCTGTTCCTTGTCGTCCTCCCCATCGCCTTCGTTCTCGATTCTGCTTTCTTTCTCTCCTCTTGCTCTCCTCACACTCTGTTTCTCTTCTCTGCCACTCCCAGTTCATCCATCACTTTATCACTCTGTTTCTCTTTTGTCTCGCTCTGCATTCTCTCTCCAATCATTTCCTTTCTCTCCTTCGTTCTTTTCCCCAAACTGCAAGTTGGATTCGGGCTGTTTTTTCCTTCATACACTTTTCCTCCATTTCTTGCTCTCGCACACTCTTTTTTTTCTGTCCCTCACATTTTCTGACCCCCCCCCCCCTCAGTCCTGCCCCCTCTCCTCTTGTTCACTCTCTCGGTCTCCACCAATCCTCACTTTCCCACCTCCTCGTGAACTCGATTTTTCCTCTTCCAGACCATTTACCCCATCCCATTCCCAACATCTGATCACTCATCCTAAATCATCCACCTCTCTCCCCCTCCTCCACTTACCCCCTCACTCTCTCACCCTTCCCCCTCCTCCACCCCTCTCCTCCACTCACCCCCTCACCATCTCCCTCTTTTACCCCCTCACCTCTCATCCTCTTCCTCTCCTCCACTTACCCTCTCACTCATTCACCTTCTCCCTCTCCTCCACTTACCCCCTCACTCTCTCCCTCTTCCTCATTTACCCACTCACTCTCTCAGCCTCTCCCTCTCCTCCACTTACCCCCTCACTCTCTCACCTCCCCCCTCCTCCACCCCTCTCCTCCATTTACCCACTCACTCTCTCCCTCTTCCTCATTTACCCACTCACTCTCTCAGCTCTCCCTCTCCTCCACTTACCCCCTCACTCTTTCACCCTCCCCCCTCCTCCATTCATCCCCTCACTCTCTTGCCCTGCCCCTCTCCTCCACTCACCCCATCCCTCTTCCTCATATACCCACTCACTCTCTCACCCTCTCCTCCCCACTTACCCCCCTCACTCATTCACCTTCTCCCTCTCCTCCACTTACCCCCTCACTTGCTCTCCCTCTCCTCCACTTACCCCCTCACTCGCTCACCCTCTCCTCCCCACTTACCCCCTCACTCAATTCACCTTCTCCCTCTCCTCCACTTACCCCCTCAATCTCTCACCCTCCCTCTTCCTCCACTCACCCCCTCACTCTCCTCCTCCCTGTACCCTTTTCCACCTTTATATTGATTTGCTTTTACCTTTCTCTGCCTGTCTCCTCCCTGTCACCTATCCGTGAGCCTGTGTCTTAATTGTCACTGCCTCTCTCACTCCCTCGCTCTCCTGCTCTGTGTGCCCTTACACCCCCATCCTTCCTCTAATCCACGTCCCTGTCTATCTTTCCTCTCCGCTCTGTCTCACCTCTTTTTCTCTCCCTGCTGCTCCCCTATTTAATGAGTTAAGGTTTACTGCTTTCTCTCTCTCTCTCTCTCTCTCTCTCTCTTTCTCTCTCTCTCTGTATCCAGCACACTATATGCAGAAGCAGCTGCCTCATCAATCAATCACCCATTGTGCAGATAGACTGTCCTGCGGAGGAATGAGCGTCGGTGGGGTGGGGTGGGATGGGATGGATGAGAAATGGGGGGGGTGGGGGGGGGGGGGGGGTGGGGGGGGGTGGGGGGGGGAGCTGGTTTGCGGTTGGGGGTTTACGGGGGTGTTTATGGTTCTCTCTCTCTCTGAGGCTTCGCGATAAGATTGGGTGTCGACAAGTGTCTCTCAGGCAGGTTAGCATGGAAAGGCATTCCAAGCATTTTCTCGGATAAGAGTCCCCCCCCCCCCCCCCCCACCACCCCACCCCCCGCGCTCCCTCCACTGGAGAGATAGGATCTAGGGCTATGTTTTGCATGTTGGAGAGACGGAGAAGCGGCTGTGGAAGGGGGTGGGGTGAGGAAGGGAAAGGGAATGCACTGACAGTTGCTCAAAAACCTGATCCTTGGAGAGGCGCCAGCCGGGGGCGATGAATGGAGGTTTCTCAAGTGCCAGGTTTAGCAAGCGCTGAGCATGTTGCTGCACTTTCTGCATTCTCCCCCTGTGCAACCCTGTAATTATTGGCAACCACACTGCCTCTTTAATTGTCTCTCCTGTGGCCCTCACTCACACTGCCTCTTGAGGGGCAAACGACGAGGTCAGGGACTCTTAAAGGGACAGGCACCATCCTGCATTTAAGGCCATTGCTCCCTGTACTACCCATGGCTTATGTCTTTAAGGGGGAGGGAGGGGGGATGAGTTTCCCCCCACCCTGTCCCTACTCCTCTTGTGAAGCCACGGATTTATATTGGGAGGGTGGGAGAGAGGAGAGGGTTTGCCAATGTTGGTGTGTGTCTGGGTGTGTGTCTGGGTGTGTGTCTGGGTGTGTGTCTGGGTGTGTGTCTGGGTGTGTGTGTGTGTCGTACGTTGGGAGGGGAGACAAGTGATGTTTGGGGAGGTGAGAGATTGGGGGGGGGGGGGAGGGGTAAAGTGCCCGAGGGGTTGCAGAGCGACAAGGCATTTAGGGCACCACAGAGAGAGAGGGAGAGAGAGTGAGAGTGAGAGTGAGTGAGTGAGGAAAGAAAAAAAGAAGGGGAGAACCTGCATTTAGCACTTCAGGAAGTGGTGAGCAGTTCACAGCCAATGAAGGGTGTGAGTGTGGTCACTTCTCATCCTCTAGAGGACAGAGGTTTTCCCAGCAAGGCATTCGGGACAAGCCAGTCAATTTTAAGTGCAAAGGAGCGAGGGATAAATTTTTGCCCAAGGCCGTCAGACAGACCCACCCTAGTTCTTTGTCGAAATAGTGGCTGAGAGATCTTTTACCCACACTGGAGAGGGCAGGCAGGGTCCTCTGTTTAACTCCTCCCTCATCCAAAAGATGACCCCTCTGACGGGCAGTGCACCCCACATCCCCCTACCCCTGCCCATGGCACTGCCCCCCTCCAACAGGGTGGCACTCCCCCCCCATCTCCTCCCAGCACTGCCCCCTCTGACAGGGTGGCACTCCCCCCCATCTCACCCCCCAGCACTGCCCCCTCTGACAGGGTGGCACTCCCCAATCTCCCCCCCCAGCACTGCCCCCTCTGACAGGGGGCATTCCCCCATCTCCCCCAGCGCTGCCCCCTCTGACAGGGGGCATTCCCCCATCTCCCCCAGCGCTGCCCCCTCTGACAGGGTGGCACTCCCCCATCTCACCCCCCAGCACTGCCCCCTCCGACAGGGTGGCACTCCCCCATCTCACCCCCCAGCACTGCCCCCTCTGACAGGGTGGCACTCCCCCACCCCGCCCCCAGCACTGTTCCCTCTGACAGGGTGGCACTCATCCATCTCCCCCAGCACTGCCCCCTCTGACAGGGTGGCACTCCCCCATCTCCACCCCGCCCCCAGCACTGCCCCCTCTGACATGGTGACACTCCCCCATCTACCCCCAGCACTGCCCCCTCTGACAGGGTGGCACTCCCCCACCCCGCCCCCAGCACTGCCCCCTCTGACAGGGTGACACTCCCCCATCTCACCCCCCAGTACTGCCCCCTCTGACAGGGTGGCACTCCCCCATCTACCCCCCAGCACTGCCCCCTCTGACAGGGTGGCACTCCCTCACCCCACCCCCAGCACTGTTCCCTCTGACAGGGTGGCACTCCTCCATCTCCCCCAGCACTGCCCTCTCTGACAGGGTGGCACTCCCCTATCTAGCCCCCAGCACTGCCCCCTCTGACAGGGTGGCACTCCCCCATCTCCCCCAGCACTGCCCCCTCTGACAGGGTGGCACTCCCCCATCTCCACCCCGCCCCCAGCACTGCCCCCTCTGACAGGGTGGCACTCCCCCCCCACCCCCACCCCCCCAGCACGGCCCCCTCTGACAGGGTGGCACTCCCCCATCTCCCCCAGCACAGCCCCTTCTGACAGGGTGGCAATCCCCCTCCACCCCCCCCAGCACTGCCCCCTCTGACAGGGTGGCACTCCCCCATCTACCACCCCCCCCCAGCCCCCAGCACTGGTCCTTCTGACAGGGTGGCACTCCCCCAGCATCGAGACTTGGGGGGAGCCTTGACCTGAATCGTGTGGGCCCAAGTCCCTGACATGGGGCTCGGAGAGATGCTGGCTCGGGGGCCGGGGTGGGGGGGTGGGGGGGGTGTGGGTGGTGGTGGGGGGGGGGGGGGGCGGGGGCGAGAGAGTGAGCAGCCCGCTTCACCATGAAAGTGGGGGTGGTGGCGATACCCTGACCCTCGAGACCTTTGTACAGTGCGGCCAAGGCTGGTGGAGGAGGCGCGAATATGCACTCCAGCTTCCCGGCATGCAGGAATCAGGGATGAGCGGACTCTGAATCGCTGCTTGTAGCTTGAGGTCAGCTCGGACGAGGTCAACTGTTTCTCAGGCTGGCTTTGATTGCGAAGGCAGCTGTTTGGAGGATCATCTTATACATCCAGTGTCCGGCTATTTTTAGGATTCATCTTTGCGATGGTAATTTTTAAAGTAGTGTATTTTTTTGTGTGTGTGTGTGTGTGTGTGTGTGTGTGTGTGTGTTGCGATGTGCCTTTTGGGGGATGTGGGTTGGCTCGGGTCCCTTTTACTGTCTGATTGTGGTGCACCCTTTAATGGAACCCACGTGCTGTCTCTTAGCCTCCTGTTGTCTCCGAAGGACCTCGGTTCTCCTGCGTACGTTAGCGTGCGGTGTTTTATTTGCCCGGCACGTTGCCAGGTGTCTGAGAAATGTGGGGCCGAGATTTCCACAACCTGCAGCCAGGCTTGGTTAAGACGGCTATGAGGTTGAGGCCTAGCTGAGCCTGGAGCTTGCATGACCTGCCGTAACCCTGGCACACTCTGCTGGGCACCGACCGCAATCCTCAGCCCGGTAGCCTCAGTGATGAGCTTACTTCACCTGCTTTGCAGTTCCATTGAAGTCCGGGATAGTCTCCATGGAAACAGCTTGAGGTGGGAACAGGAAGTGATGGACAATAAGGGCCCTGCCAAACTGTGATTCAGGCGAATGTAATGCAAAGCATGAGGAGATATTCAGTGTACTTGCTCAAACTGTGGGAAATTGAAACAGTGCTATGGTTAAAATGTGCATCTGGAAAAACGGTAAACCATGAAAAGAGCACTCGTCAGTCACTATAAAACACTGGGGAACAGTACTGGTGGAGACAGGTCTGTCACTGTATAACACTGGGGTACAGTACTGGTGGAGACAGGTCTGTCACTGTATAACACTGGGGTACAGTACTGGTGGAGACAGGTCTGTCACTGTATAACACTGGGGTACAGTACTGGTGGAGACAGGTCTGTCACTGTATAACACTGGGGTACAGTACTGGTGGGGACGGGTCTGTCACTGTATAATACTGGGGTACAGTACTGGTGGGGACAGGTCTGTCACTGTATAACACTGGGGTACAGTACTGGTGGAGACAGGTCTGTCACCTGCTAACACTGGGTTACAGTACTGGTGGGGACAGGTCTGTCACTGTATAACACTGGGATACAGTACTGCTGGGGACAGGTCTGTCACTGTATAACACTGGGATACAGTACTGCTGGGGACGGGTCTGTCACTGTATAACACTGGGATACAGTACTGCTGGGGACAGGTCTGTCACTGTATAACACTGGGATACAGTACTGGTGGGGACAGGTCTGTCACTGTATAACACTGGGGTACAGTACTGGTGGAGACGGGTCTGTCACTGTATAACACTGGGGTACAGTACTGGTGGGGACAGGTCTGTCACCTGCTAACACTGGGTTACAGTACTGGTGGGGACAGGTCTGTCACTGTATAACACTGGGATACAGTACTGCTGGGGACGGGTCTGTCACTGTATAACACTGGGATACAGTACTGCTGGGGACAGGTCTGTCACTGTATAACACTGGGATACAGTACTGGTGGGGACAGGTCTGTCACTGTATAACACTGGGATACAGTGCTGGGGAGAGGTCTGTCACTGTATAACACTGGGATACAGTACTGGTGGGGACAGGTCTGTCACTGTATAACACTGGGGTACAGTACTGCTGGGGACAGGTCTGTCACTGTATAACACTGGGGTACAGTAATGCTGGGGACAGGTCTGTCACTGTATAACACTGGGGTACAGTACTGGTGGGGACAGGTCTGTCACTGTATAACACTGGGGTACAATACTGGTGGGGACAGGTCTGTCACTGTCTAACACGGTACTGTACTGGTGGGGACGGGTCTGTCACTGTATAACACTGGGGTACAGTACTGGTGGGGACGGGTCTGTCACTGTCTAACACTGGGGTACAGTACTGGTGGGGACAGGTATTTCACTGTATAACACTGGGGTACAGTACTGGTGGGGACGGATCTGTCACTATAATACTGGGGTACAGTACTGGTGGGGACTGGTCTGTCACTGTATAGCACTGGGATTACAGTACTGGTGTTGACAGGTCTGTCACTGTATAATAATGGGGTACAGTACTGGTGGGGACAGGTCTGTCACTGTATAACACTGGGGTAAGTTATTGGTGGGGATAGATTTGTCACTGTATAACACTGGGGTACAGTACTAGTGGGGACATGTCTGTCACTGTATAACACTGGGGTACAGTACTGGTGGGGACAGGTCTGTCACTGTATAACACTGGGGTAAATTATTGGTGGGGACAGGTCTGTCACTGTATAACATTGGGGTACAGCATTGGTAGGGGCAGTTCTGTCACTGTATAACACTGGGGTACAGTACTGGTGGGGACAGGTCTGTCACTGTCTAACACTGGGGTACTGTACTGGTGGGGACAGGTCTGTCACTGTATAACACTGGGGTACAGTACTGGTGGGGACAGGTCTGTCACTGTATAACACTGGGGTACAGTACTGGTGGGGACAGGTCTGTCACTCTGTAACACTGGGGTACAGTACTGGTGGGGACAGGTCTGTCACTCTGTAACACTGGGGTACAGTACTGGTGTGGACAGGTCTGTCACTGTAAAACACTGAGATACAGTACTGGTGGTGTCAGGTCTGTCACTGTATAACACTGGGGTACAGTACAGGTGGGGACAGGTCTGTCACTGTATAACACTGGGATACAGTACTGGTGGGGACAGGTCTGTCACTGTATAACACTGGGGTACAGTACTGGTGGGTACAGGTCTGTCACTGTATAACACTGGGGTACAGTACTGGTGGGGACTGGTCTGTCACTGTATAACACTGGGGTACAGTACTGCTGAGGATGGGTCTGTCACTATATCACTCTGTGGTACAGCACTGGTGGGGACGGGTCTGTCACTGTATAACACTGGGGTACAGTACTGGTGGGGACAGGTCTGTCACTGTATAATAGTGGGGTACAGTACTGGTGGGGACGGGTCTGTCACTGTGTAACACTGAGGTACAGTACTGGTGGGGACAGGTCTGTAACTGTATAACACTGGGGTACAGTAATGGTGGGGACAAGTCAGTCACTGTATAACACTGGGGTACAGTACTGGTGGGGACGGGTCTGTCACTTTATAACTCTGTGGTACACTACTGGTGGGGATGGGTCTGTCGCTGTATTACACTGGGGTACAGTACTGGTGGGGACGGGTCTGTCACTGTATAACACTGGGGTACAGTACTGGTGGGGACGGGTCTGTCACTGTATAACACTGGAGTACAGTACTGGTGGGGACGGGTCTGTCACTGTATAACACTGGAGTACAGTACTGGTGGGGACGGGTCTGTCGCTGTATAACACTGGGGTACAGTACTGGTGGGGATAGGTCTGTCACTGTATAACACTGGGGTACAGTACTTGTGGGGATGTGTCTGTCACTGTATAACACTGGGGTACAGTACTGGTGGGGACAGGTCTGTCAGTGTATAACACTGGGGTACAGTAATGGTGGGGACAGGTCTGTCACTGTATAACACTGGGCTACAGTACTGGTGGGGACGGGTCTGTCACTGTATAATACTGGGGTACAGTGCTGGTGGGGACAGGTCTGTCACTGTAGAACACGGGTACAGTACTAGTGGGGACAGGTCTGTCACTGTATAACACTGGGGTACAGTACTGGTGGGGACAGGTCTGTCAGTGTATAACACTGGGGTACAGTACTGGTGGAGACGGGTCAGTCACTGTATAACACTTAGGTACAGTACTGGTGGGGACAGGTCGGTCACTGTATAACACTGGGGTACAGTACTGGTGGGGATGTGTCTGTCATTGTAGAACACGGGTACAGTACTGGTGGGGACAGGTTTATTGCTGTCACTGCGGGGGAGAATGCAGAGTGTGACACAGTTTCAATGGCCTGGATGTGTGCGAGAAATGTTCCCCCCCCTATTTGTTTTCTGGTAGTGTGCCATTCAGCAGTTCCGAACAGCTACTCAGACAGATTGGTTACAGAATTGAGTGCGTGAAATGTTCTAATTTGTTCTTGTGCTATTGATGAATTGGCCTAAATTTTGGCGAAGGTCTAATTGAGGGTTTTGTCAGGCCAGGAGAGGAGAGCAGACATCTGGTGACTGAAGGACCAGCTGCTCTCAGACAAGGACCCAGGTGTGTTCTATATCCCACTGGAGGCTCTGCACACATTAATCAACCCCGCTGCATTTTGGTGGGTGGTGGTGGGGGGGGCGGAACGGGCTATCAGAGAGGCTTACAGCACAGGAGGAGGCTGTTCAGCCCATCTTGCCTGTGCTGGCTCTCTGATTAGATCTGTCCAATTAGTCCCGGTGTCCCCCCTGTTCTTTCCCCCATCGCTCTGCAAATCTTTCCCCTCCAAGTGTTTATCTAATTCCCCATTTAGAAAGTTCCTGTTGAATCTGCTTCCACCGCCCTTTCAGGCAGCGCCTTCCAGATCACAACAACTCGCTGTGTCAAAATAAAATTCTCCTCATCTCCCCCTCTGGTTCTTTTCCCGATTCTCTTCAATCTGAGTCCCTCTGGTTACCGACACTCCTGTCACTGGAAACAGTTTCTCCTTATTTACCCTATCGAAAACCCCTCATGATTTGAATGCCTCGATTCAATCTCCCCCTTAACCTTGTAGGAGAGGTGGGGAAGTATTGCTGAAAAGATTAATGAAAACAGTGTCCAGTTGATCTATCATAAAGTTGAATATTAATCCTTTGAGGCTAGTAATTAATCACTAACACTTGCTGTTTCATTGCCATCATGAATCTTGCCTCATTGATCAAGCTTTTAACATCTAGAGACACTGGAAACAGACTGAGCTCACATTTTGTTTAAAAAAAGAGAGGAAGCTTTGATTTACTTCTCGGAACCTGTTCTTGAGTCCCGTGTGATTCCTGTTAAAGTTACTCAGCTCAATGCTCATCGCCGTGATTACACATGTGGTGAGGTCACAGGAGATGCCTTTGACCATTCTTGCACCGCCTGTTAAATATCCCCCTCCCTATCTCTGTAACCTCCCCGAGCCCCTACAATCCTCCCTATCTCCGTAACCTCCTCCAGCCCCTACAGCGCTCCCTATCTCTGTAACCTCCTCCAGCCCCTACAACCCTCCCTATCTCTGTAACCTCCCCGAGCCCCTACAACCCTCCCTATCTCTGTAACCTCCCCGAGCCCCTACAACCCTCCCTTACGTCTGTAACCTCCCCAAGCCCCTACAACCCTCCCTTATCTCTGTAACCTCCCCGAGCCCCTACAACCCTCCCTTATCTCCGTAACCTCCCCGAGCCTCTACAACCCTCCCTATCTCTGTAACCTCCTCCAACCCCTGCCACTCTCCATATTGCTGTAACCTCTGCCAGACCCTACAATACTCCCTATCTCTGTAACCTCATCCAGTCCCTACAACCCTCCCTATCTTTGTAACCTCCTCCAGCTCCTGCAACCCTCCCTATCTCTAACCTCCTCCAGCCCCTACAACGCTCCTTATCTCTGTAACCTCCTCCAGCCCCTACAACCCTCCTTATCTCTGTAACCTCCTCCAGCCCCTACAACACTCCCTATCTCAGTAACCTCCCCGAGCCCCTACAACCCTCCCTATCTCTGTAAACTCCTCCAGCCCCTACAACCCTCCCTATCTCTGTAACCTCCTCCAGCCCCTACATCCCTCTGAGATCTCTGCTCTCCTCCATTTCCGGCCTCTTGCCCATCCCCCGATTCCCATCGCTCCACCATTGGCGGCTGTGCCTTCAGCTGCCTGGGGGGAGGGGGCCATAAGGTCTGGAATTCCCTCCTTAAACATCCCTGCCTCCCCCTCTCTGTCTTTCCATTTAATGTGCTCGTTGAAAATCGACACCTTTGACCGAGCTATTGGTCACCTGTCCCTAATATCTCCTTCTGTGGCTTGGCGTCAAATTCTGTTTGGTAATAGCCCTGGTGCAGTGCACCTGGGACCTTGTGCTACGTTAAAGGTGCTATATAAATGCAAGTTGCTCTTCTTGACTTGAACTAGGGAACAGATCCCAGCATGTGATGGAGTCGATGTAAATTTGCATTGAGCGTAGCGCTGACCAGCTGTGTGTGTCTGTAGACCCTGCAACTGGCCTCCCCTTCCCTCGTGACCCACCCGCTTTGCTTGTTAACCTCAGCCAAACTCTCAGGTTACCAGACTGTGTGTGTGTGGGGTGTGTGTGTGTGTGTGTGTGGGGTGTGTGTGTGTGTGTGTGTGTGGGGTGTGTGTCTGTGTCTGTGTGGGGTGTGTGTGTGTGTGTGTCTGTGTGTGTGTGGGGTGTGTGTCTGTGTGTGTGTGGGGTGTGTGTCTGTGTGTGTGTGTGGGGTGTGTGTGTGTGTGTGTGGGGTGTGTGTGTGTGTGTGTGGGGTGTGTGTGTGTGTGTGTGGGGTGTGTGTGTGTGGGGTGTGTGTGTGTGGGGTGTGTGTGTGTGTGGGGTGTGTGTGTGTGTGTGGGGTGTGTGTGTGTGTGTGTGGGGTGTGTGTGTGTGTGTGGGGTGTGTGTGTGTGTGTGGGGTGTGTGTGTGGGGTGTGTGTGTGTGTGTGTGTGTGGGGGGTGTGTGTGTGTGGGGGGTGTGTGTGTGTGGGGGGTGTGTGTGTGTGGGGGGTGTGTGTGTGTGGGGGGTGTGTGTGTGGGGGGTGTGTGTGTGTGGGGTGTGGGGTGTGTGTGTGGGGTGTGGGGTGTGTGTGTGTGTGTGGGGTGTGTGTGTGTGTGGGGTGTGTGTGTGGTGGGGAGGGGGTGGGTGTGTGTGTGTGGGGTGGGGCGGGGGTGGGGTGGGGGTGGGTGTGGGTGTGGATGTGTGTGTGTGTGTGTGTGTGTGGGGTGGGGGTGGGGGCAGGCGTGGGAGTTGTTTGCAGATCAGCACAAGTTAAATACACCGAGCTGCCTGTCCTGTGATCTGGGTAGATACCAAGCTACTGTTTTTAAACAATGCGGGCTGTGAGAGGAAGGGAGGTCTCTCTGACTTTCAATCTCTGTCCCTATCTGTTTCCCCACCCCCTCCTCGCTGCCTCTCTCTCCCTCTCTCTCCCTGAGTGTGTGTGTCTCACTCTCGATCTGTCTCTCTCTCTCTCTCCTCCCCGTCTCTCTCTCTCTCCTCCCCTGTCTCTCTCTCTCTCTCCTCCCCTGTCTCTCTCTCTCTCTCCTCCCCGTCTCTCTCTCTCTCCTCCCCGTCTCTCTCTCTCTCTCCTCCCCTGTCTCTCTCTCTCTCTCCTCCCCTGTCTCTCTCTCTCTCTCCTCCCCTGTCTCTCTCTCTCTCTCCTCCCCTGTCTCTCTCTCTCTCTCCTCCCCTGTCTCTCTCTCTCTCTCTCCTCCCCTGTCTCTCTCTCTCTCTCTCCTCCCCTGTCTCTCTCTCTCTCTCCTTCCCTGTCTCTCTCTCTCTCTCCTTCCCTGTCTCTCTCTCTCTCTCCTTCCCTGTCTCTCTCTCTCTCTCCTTCCCTGTCTCTCTCTCTCTCTCCTTCCCTGTCTCTCTCTCTCTCTCCTTCCCTGTCTCTCTCTCTCTCTCCTTCCCTGTCTCTCTCTCTCCTTCCCTGTCTCTCTCTCTCCTTCCCTGTCTCTCTCTCTCCTTCCCTGTCTCTCTCTCTCTCTCTCTCTTCCCTGTCTCTCTCTCTCTCTCTCCCCTGTCTCTCTCTCTCTCTCCTTCCCTGTCCCTCTCTCTCTCTCCTTCCCTGTCTCTCTCTCTCTCTCCTTCCCTGTCTCTCTCTCTCTCTCTTCCCTTGTCTCTCTCTCTCTCTCTCCCCTGTCTCTCTCTCTCTCTCCTTCCCTGTCCCTCTCTCTCTCTCCTTCCCTGTCTCTCTCTCTCTCTCCTTCCCTGTCTCTCTCTCTCTCTCCTTCCCTGTCTCTCTCTCTCCTTCCCTGTCTCTCTCTCTCCTTCCCTGTCTCTCTCTCTCTCTCTCTTCACTGTTCTCTCTCTTTCTCCTCTCTCACTCTCTCCCGTCTTCACTCTTCTCTCTCTCTCCTGTCATCTCTCTTCTCTCTCTCCCCTGTCTTTTCTCCCTCTCTCTCCCTGTCTTCTCTCTCTGTCTCTCTCTTCCCTGTTCTCTTTCTTTCTCCCCTCTATCTCTCTCATTCTCTCCCCGTCTTCTCTCTCTCTCTCTCCATCTTCTCTCTCTCTCTCCCTGTCTTCTCTCTTCTCTCTCCATCTTCTCTCTCTCTCTCCCCGTCTTCTCTCTCTCTCTCTCCATCTTCTCTCTCTCTCTCCCCGTCTTCTCTCTCTCTCTCTCCATCTTCTCTCTCTCTCTCCCCGTCTTCTCTCTTCTCTCTCCATCTTCTCTCTCTCTCTCTCCATCTTCTCTCTCTCTCTCCCCGTCTTCTCTCTTCTCTCTCCATCTTCTCTCTCTTCTCTCTCCATCTTCTCTCTCTCTCTCCCCGTCTTCTCTCTTCTCTCTCCATCTTCTCTCTCTCTCTCCCCGTCTTCTCTCTCTCTCTCCCCCGTCTTCTCTCTCTCTCTCCCGTCTTCTCTCTCTCTCTCCCCTGTCTTCTCTCTCTCTCTCTCTCTCCCCTGTCTTCTCTCTCTCTCTCTCTCCCCTGTCTTCTCTCTCTCTCTCTCTCCCCTGTCTTCTCTCTCTCTCTCTCTCTCCCCTGTCTCCCCTGTCTTCCACCACTCTTACGCTCTGCCAGTTATTGAAGGGCTGACTATGCGGAGGATTCTACTGAACTCCTTTACAATAGAAACACTTAACACCATGAAATCTTTTGATCGTAGATCGGGAGAAATCTTTCCCAGTGGCAGGAGGGACAATAACCAGATGATCCAGATTCGCGATAATTGGAATGTTGACTTAGATTCATACAGCACGGAGGCCATTCTGCCCATCATGCCCGTGCTGGGCTCTTTGAAAGATCTATTCAATTAATCCCCACTTTTTCCCCCCCCTCCATCACTCTTTCCCCCACATCCCTGCAAATTTTTCCCTTTCAAGTATTTATCCAATTCCCCCTCTTTTGAACGTTCCTATTGAATCTGCTTCCACCGCCCTTTCAGGCAGCGCCTTCCAGATCACAACAACTCGCTGTGTCAAAATAAAATTCTCCTCATCTCCCTCCTCTGGTTCTTTTCCCGATTCTCTTCAATCTGAGTCCCTCTGGTTACCGACCCTCCTGCCACTGGAAACTCATTCTCCTTATTGACTCTATCCAAACCCCTCATGATTTTGAACATCTCGATTCAATCTCCCCCTTAACCTTCTCTGCTCCGAGGAGAACAATCCCAGCTTCTCCAGTCTCTCCACATGAACTGAAGTCCCCTCGTCCGCCTGGAACCATTCTAGTAAATCTCCTCTTGAGAAAGAGAAACTTGCAAGGCCATGGGGGGGCGGAAAGAGCTGGGGGGAAGTGGGAATAATTGGCGAGCTCTGGCGAAGGGCTAGGACCGGCGCAATGGGCCAAATGGCCGCCACCTGTGCTTGTATGCTCCTGTGAACCTTTGCCAGCCGAAGGCAAGTATGGGTCACCGTGAGGGTGGGTGAATCCTCCGTCGACGATTGCAGATGTTTACTTAATATTGCTTACGTATCAGGATTCACTGTTCTGTCGAAGGGTCATGAGGACTCGAAACGTCAACTCTTTTCTTCTCCGCCGATGCTGCCAGACCTGCTGAGTTTTTCCAGGTAATTCTGTTTTTGTTCTGCTCTGCACAGATTTGGTCTAATCTTTGTGCATAACTCGACTATCCCGTTCCCCCCTTTCCACCCTCGGCCGCTTCCCGCTGGCTGTTTGCCCTACGCCGTGCGCGCTGTGGTTTGCGTATCCCACGGCCGGATATAGTGCGAATGAACACGTGCTCAGGCTGTGACAGAGTGGAGGCAGAGGATCGACGCCAGGGCAACTAAAATAGCCACTGGCATCTTTCTATTTCTGATTTACTCTCGAGACTTTGCTTTGCTTGGCCTGATTTTGTGCTGTTGTGTAGATTCTGAAACCATACAAAATATTTCCATGGGAACATGGTATAAGGGTCACACTGGAAACTGTGTCACTGAATGAGAGCAAAATTTGCAGCATCATTGAAAGAATTTAACTGTTGATCCATTGGTGTTTACAATGCGTGTAAAGATCGGTTCCAGTTATATCCTTCACCAGCTGGCTCTTTGGAATGCAACAGGTAGCAGGGAATAGTTGCCCCTCAGGGTGAAGGATATAACTGGACCCAATCTTTGGACACTTCATAAGCCTTTCTTTACCAAGTATGTGTAAGCATGTCCGAACCCAACCACCACAGTTTCAGTCTGTGTCTATTAATAGGAGCACAAGTGAATCCCCAGTTAATGCTCATCATCTGCCAGTGATTAAACACGATGAATATACAGTTAACACTGAGCCCCTTTCACTTTGAAACCATTGCCATTCCATGCCCCCACGCTGGAATAACGGGAAGGGCATCCCTCCTCCGCCAGTTGCATTCAGAGGGGTGTGGGAGGGGCCGGAGAAGTGTCAGGAGGGGATGGTGTTTAGCATCCACCGGAGAGGGCAGGCAGGGCCTTGGTTTCGCATCTTACCTGAAAGACAGCATCTCGAACACAGAGGATATACTGCTGCCTGCGAAGGCCACGCCTAGCAAAAGCCTGCAGGCCCTCACCCGGCCTGGGCTTATATGTGACTCCCGTCCCACGCCAACTCGTACGGCTCTTAACTGGCCCCTGTAGGTGGTGGGTTGGTGGGACGGTGCGGTGGGGGTGGGGGGGGGCGGGGTGGGGGTGGGGTGGTGGTGCAGTGTAGCATTGTCTCATGGGAATGGATGAACATAATTGGCTCTGGAATTGTGGAGTTTAGTCGTCCTGGCAACAAAATTTGACTCTCGTTCATCCTCCAAATCAAACAAGACACAAAAAGTCATATAAAAACTAAAATATTCACGGCTATCACTCATCCGATGAGTGTCCTTGACATTGAAATAAGATGCTGTCCATTTGCAATCTTCCTTTTTCAACCGTGTGCCAATATCTGTGGCATACTAAGCCTGCTCGGTCACTGCATGCAAGAGTCAGTGCCAAGTGTACTCTCAAACCTCCCCCCTCACTCGCATTCCCACCCTATAAATATCACAGTGACCGACCCTCTATATATAACTGCTGATCTGGATAAATAACTCTCTGCAGAGATATGAGATAGCCCTTAAATAACAAAATCCCAACAGGGAATTCAGGAGAAACTTCTTTGCCCAGGGAGTGGTGAGAATGTGGAACTCACTCCCACAGGGAGCGCTTGGGGTGGGTAGGATCCATACGTTTTAGGGGGAAGCTGGATAAACACGCGAGGGAGAAAGGACTCGGTGGTCCCTGTGTAAGTTTCAGCTGATCTAGAACTCACTACCCTGTATCCTAAACTTGTACCAATTCCTGTTTGCACATCGTCCCTTGTGCTCACTGACCTACACAGGCCGATGGTTCAGCAGCACCACCATTTTAAAATTCTTATCCTCCAGCCACTACAACCCTCCCTATCTCTGTAACCTCCTCCAGCCACTACAACCCTCCCTATCCTTGTAACCTCCTCCAGCCACTACAATCCTCCCTATCTCTGCAACCTCCTCCAGCCCCTACAACTCTCCCTATCACTGTAACCTCCTCCAGCCCCTACAGCCCTCCTTATCTCTGTAACCTCCTCCATCCCCTACAACCATCCCTATCTCTGTAACCTCCTCCAGCCCCTACAGCCCTCCTTATCTCTGTAACCTCCTCCATCCCCTACAACCCTCCCTATCTCTGTAACCTCCTCCAGCCCCTACAACCCTCCCTATCTCTGTAACCTCCTCCAGCCCCTACAACCATCCCTATCTCTGTAACCTCCTCCAGCCCCTACAACCCTCCCTATCTCTGTAACCTCCTCCAGCTCCTGCATCCCTGCCTATCTCTGTAACCTCCTCCAGCCCCTACAACCCTCCCTATCTCTGTAACCTCCTCCAGCCCCTACAACCTTCCCTATCTCTGTAACCTCCTCCAGCCCCCTACAACCCTCCCTATCTCTGTAACCTCCTCCAGCCCCCTACAACCCTCCCTATCACTGTAACCTCCTCCAGCCCCTACAACCCTCCCTATCTCTGTAACCTCCTCCAGCCGCTACAACCCTCCCTATCTCTGTAACCTCCTCCAGCCACTACAATGCTCCCTATCTCTGTAACCTCCTCCAGCCCCTACAATGCTCCCTATCTCTGTAACCTCCTCCAGCCTCTACAACCCTCCCTATCTCTGTAACCTCCTCCAGCCCCTACAACTCTCCCTATCTCTGTAACCTCCTCCAGCCCCTACAACCCTCCCTATCTCTGTAACCCCCTCCAGCCCCTACAACCCTCCCTATCTCTATAACCTCCTCCAGCCCCTACAACCCTCCCTATCTCTGTAACCTCCTCCAGCCCCTACAACCCTCCATCTCTGTAACCTCCTCCAGCCCCTACAACCCTCCCTATCTCTGTAACCTCCTCCAACCCCTACAACCCTCCGTATCTCTGTAACCTCCTCCAGCCCCTACAACCCTCCCTATCTCTGTAACATCTTCCACGACATTCTCTATCTCTCTCTCTCTCTCTCTCTTTCTCTCCCTCTCCTTCTCTCCTTTAAGACGTTCCTTAAAAACCTACCCCCTTGACCGAGGTTTTGGTCACCTGTCCCTAATATCTCCTTCTGCGGCTCGGGGTCAAATTGAGCTTGGTCACCGCTCCAAGGATGCACCTTGGCACATTGTAGGACGTTTATGGTGCTATATAATAATGCAAGCTTTTCGGAGGGGCGAGGAGACTTGTGTGTCCACCAGTAGGGATAGCACAGAGCCGATGGCCAGAATGGCCTTTCCCCATGCTGTGGGCTCAGTTACAATTCTCACTACCCTTCCCTGTGGCCATTATTTGGATGAACTAATTAGGCTTGACCCAGTGCATTTCAACCCGTCTGCACGGGTCACTGGTTGGCATTTCCTGTGGCTGGCATGCAGCTGTTGGCAGAATTAATGAAGCTGCCCGACTATCCAAACAAACACAGCCCCGTCTAGTTAATGGGCTGGGCTTGGAGTGCCTTTTATAAAGCGGCTGACCTGTTTACTGCCTCGGTTTCTCATCCAGTGAGGCAGCAATTGCTCCATTTGGGAATTTTAACCCCTCTTATGCGCTTGAACAATGACTTACCGGTCGTATAAATCCATTCGTTTGCTTTTAGGCTTCTTTTGAGACATTCCTTCAGACCTACCTCTCCGACCATGTCCCTGGGTCACCTGTCCCGCTGTCCACTCGCGTCACCTCACCCCACTGCGCTGAAATTCCCTCCCTCGACCCCTCTCATCCAAATGACGGTGCCCCCTGACAGTGCAGCACTCCCTCAGTGCCGACGCTGGGGGGAAGTCATCCTACACTTGGTGGTCAAGACTCTGGGGTGGGACTTGAGGTACAGAGAGAGTGGCGGGGGGGGGAGACAGAGGAGAGACGGGCAGACAGGGAGACAGAGAGGGAGAAAGAAAGAGAGAGACAGGCAGAAGAGAGAGAGAGACAGACAGACACACATCCTTCTGAGGTACAGGCAGCAGTGTTACCCTCAGAGCCACTTGGGTTGAAGGCTGAGATGGATGCCCTTGGGTGTGGGTGAGGGAATGCAATGCCTTCGCACAGGTGTCGCTGAGCCACACACAGGAGCAGCTGCATCGACCTCTCCCGAGCCCCTATTCCCCTTTGGAGGGTGACTCTCACTGGGCGCGGGGTGTGGAGGAGGGTATCCTCTGCTGAACTACTACCGCCCCTCCCCCCCACCCCTCCCCACCACCACCAACCCCCTC
>JANJGN010004248.1:22500-30000 GCA_026770705.1 Isurus oxyrinchus
CCATCCTCAGACCAGGCCTCGGCCCTGCTTCCCCATCCCTGTCCATCCTCAGACCAGGCCTCGACCCTGCCCCCCCTTGCCCCATCATCAGACCAGGCCTCGACCCTGCTTCCCCATCCCTGTCCATCCTCAGACCAGGCCTCGGCCCTGCTCCGCCAGCCCCTGTCCATCCTCAGACCAGGCCTCGGCCCTGCATCCGCCACCCAGCCCCTATCCTCAAACTAGGCCTCGGCCCTGCCCCCCCTTCCCCATCGCCCCCTCTCCCCTGAAGCAGCTGCTCTTGAATCCTGCAGAGAATAGGAGAGAGAGAGAGAGTTTTGTGGGCCCGTCTCCTGCATTCTCAGTATCGGCTGAGGGTGACGGAGAATGACCGAGTGTAAAATGAAACCCCGGCGTGCCTATTGCACGCGGTGGTGCTGCCGACGAGCTCCATGGGCCCCTCCTCGTCCCACACTTCCCAAACCCTCGCGTGCCCGCCACCAACTCCCTGCGCTCCCTGAACCCCATCCCCACTAAACCCACGCGCTGGGCGGGGGCATTGACCCACCATTCGAAAGAGGTGTGCGCCACACAGAGCGAGAGAGGGGGGTCATGTGCGCCAAGTCACACATCCCAGCGTCATTCAGGGAAAGCATTGATCTAATTTGTGATTCACTGCTGCAGTACTTTCTGGGAACTGTTGCAGTGTCATTATTCATTTACTTCCAAGCTGACACAAATTAATCGCCCAAAAGTGTTTTAATTAAATGGGACCTATTTGGCAACATTCTTTGAACGCTGACTGTCTTGACTTGCGAGGCTGAAGCCTTGGCACTGACTGGAAACCCTTTTCCAACTTCGTCCTGATTACAGTCCAAGCTCTTTTTTTTTTATATATTTTGGAGAGGGTGCAGAGGGAGGTTTACCAGAACGGTCCCCAGGGAGGAGGCGACTTCAGTTAAGGACATGAGAGCCAGGAGCAGGAGCGGGCAATTCAGCCCCTCGAGCCTGCCCCGCCACTCAATACGATCGTGGCTGATCTCATATCGGCCTCAACTCCAACTTCCCGCCCTCTCCCCATAACCTTCCAACTCCTTACTAATTAAAAATCTGTCTATCTCCTCAAATTTATTCAGCGTCCCGGCATCCACTGCACTCTGAGATAGTGAATTCCACAGATTCACGACCCTTTGAGAAAAGTAATTCCTCCTCATCTCTGATTTAAATCTACCAGCCCTTAGCCTAAAACTATGGCCTCTCGTTCTAGAATGTCCCACAAGGGGAAACATCCACTCCACGTCTATCCCCTTTAGCATCTTATATATCTCAATTAGATCTCCTCTCCCGCTTCTAAACCCTAGCGAGTATAGGCCTAAACTGCTCAATCTCTCCTCATAAGACAAGCTCCACATCACTGGAATCAATCTAGTGAACCTCCTCTGAATCGCCTCCAATCCAGGGAAGGTGTTGGGGGGTGGAGGGGGTGCGGGGGGTGGGAAGACGTCCAGAGAAAGTTGGGGGGGGGGGCTCGTGCGATCCAGGGAAGGAGGAGGGGGTGGGGGTGTCCAGTGAAGGCGTTGGGTGGGGGGAGGTGTCTGGGTAAGGTTTGGTCTGGGTAAGGTTGCATTTTCACACGTTTGGGGGTGGGATCCTGAGCACCCTATAGCCGGTTTGGAGGCGTGGGCGCTGTTACAATGTAGGAAACGCAGCTGCCAGTTTGCACGCAGCAAGCTCCCACAAACTGCCGGCTGTTCACGGGAGGCGTTTGTTTCTGGTTCAGAGAGAACCAATGGACACCGGGGCCAATCGCTCAAAGGGATCTTTTACATCCACTCGAGGAGAGTGTTTAATGTCTTATCCCAACAACAGCATTTCCGACAGCGAGTGCAGCACTCGCTCCGCACACTGGAACCCGACAGCGAGTGCAGCACCCGCTCCGCACACTGGAACCCGACAGCGAGTGCAGCACCCACTCCGCACACTGGCGCCCCGACAGTGATTGCAGCACCCACTCCGCACACTGGAACCCGACAGTGAGCGCAGCACCCGCTCCGCACACTGGCGCTCCGACAGTGAGCGCAGCACCCGCTCCGCACACTGGCGCTCCGACAGTGAGCGCAGCACCCGCTCCGCACACTGGAACCCAACAGCGAGCGCAGCACCCACTCCGCACACTGGAACCCAACAGTGAGCGCAGCACCCGCTCCGCACACTGGCGCTCCGACAGCGAGCGCAGCACTCGCTCCGCACACTGGAACCCGACAGCGAGCGCAGCACCCACTCCGCACACTGGAACCCGACAGTGATTGCAGCACCCGCTCCGCACACTGGAACCCAACAGTGAGCGCAGCACTCGCTCCGCACACTGGCGCCCCGACAGCGAGCGCAGCACCCACTCCGCACACTGGCGCCCCGACAGTGATTGCAGCACCCACTCCGCACACTGGAACCCGACAGTGAGCGCAGCACCCGCTCCGCACACTGGAACCCAACAGCGAGCGCAGCACCCACTCCGCACACTGGAACCCAACAGTGAGCGCAGCACCCGCTCCGCACACTGGCGCTCCGACAGTGAGCGCAGCACCCGCTCCGCACACTGGCGCTCCGACAGCAAGCGCAGCACTCGCCTCCGCACACTGGAACCCGACAGCGAGCGCAGCACCCACTCCGCACACTGGAACCCGACAGTGATTGCAGCACCCACTCCGCACACTGGAACCCAACAGTGAGCGCAGCACTCGCTCCGCACACGCGCGCCCGACAGCGAGCGCAGCACCCACTCCGCACACTGGCGCCCCGACAGCGAGCGCGCACCCGCTCCGCACACTGGCACCCCCGACAGCGAGTGCAGCACTCGCTCCGCACACTGGAACCCGACAGCGAGTGCAGCACCCGCTCCGCACACTGGCACCCGACAGCGAGCGCGGCACCCGCTCCGCACACTGCCGCTCCGACAGTGAGTGCAGCACCCGCTCCGCACACTGGAACCCGACAGCGAGTGCAGCACTCGCTCCGCACACTGGAACCCGACAGCGAGCGCAGCACCCGCTCCGCACACTGGCGCCCCGACAGCGAGCGCAGCACCCGCTCCGCACACTGGAACCCGACAGCGAGCGCAGCACCCACTCCGCACACTGGAACCCGACAGCGAGCGCGGCACTCGCTCCGCACACTGGCGCCCCGACAGCGGAGCGCAACACCCACTCCGCACACTGGAACCCGACAGCGAGCGCAGCACCCGCTCCGCACACTGGCGCCCCGACAGCGAGCGCAGCACCCGCTCCGCACACTGGCACCGCGACAGTGAGTGCAGCACCCACTCCGCACACTGGCACCCCGACAGCGAGCGCAGCACCCGCTCCGCACACTGGCACCCCGACAACGAGCGCAACACCCACTCCGCACACTGGCGCCCCGACAGCGAGTGCAGCACCCACTCCGCACACTGGAACCCGACAGCGAGCGCAGCACCCACTCCGCACACTGCCGCTCCGACAGCGAGCGCAACACCCACTCCGCACACTGCCGCTCCGACAGCGAGTGCAGCACCCGCTCCGCACACTGGCACCCCGACAGCGAGCGCAGCACCCGCTCCGCACACTGGAACCCAGACAGCGAGCGCAGCACCCGCTCGCACACTGGAACCCGACAGCGAGCGCAGCACCCGCTCCGCACACTGGAACCCGACAGCGAGTGCAGCACCCGCTCCGCACACTGGAACCCGACAGCGAGCGCAGCACCCGCTCCGCACACTGGAACCCGACAGTGAGTGCAGCACCCGCTCCGCACACTGGAACCCCGACAGTGAGTGCAGCACTCGCTCCGCACACTGGAACCCGACAGCGAGCGCAACACCCACTCCGCACACTGGAACCCGACAGCGAGCGCAACACCCACTCCGCACACTGGAACCCGACAGTGAGTGCAGCACCGCTCCGCACACTGGCGCTCCGACAGCGAGTGCAGCACTCGCTCCGCACACTGCCGCTCCGACAGCGAGCGCGGCACCCACTCCGCACACTGGCGCCCCGACAGCGAGTGCAGCACTCGCTCCGCACACTGGAACCCGACAGTGAGTACAGCACCCGCTCCGCACACTGGCCGCCCCGACAGCGAGTGCAGCGCCCGCTCCGCACACTGGAACCCGACAGTGAGTGCAGCACCCGCTCCGCACACTGCCGCTCCGACAGTGAGCGCAGCACCCGCTCCGCACACTGGAACCCGACAGCGAGCGCAGCACCCGCTCCGCACACTGAACCCGACAGTGAGTGCAGCACCCGCTCCGCACACTGTGAACCCGACAGCGAGTGCAGGCACCCACTCCGCACACTGGAACCGACAGCGAGTGCAGCACTCGCTCCGCACACTGGAACCCGACAGCGAGTGCAGCACTCGCTCCGCACACTGGAAACCCGACAGTGAGCGCAGCACCCACTCCGCACACTGGAACCCCGACAGCGAGTGCAGCACTCGCTCCGCACACTGGAACCCGACAGCGAGTGCAGCACTCGCTCCGCACACTGGAACCCGACAGCGAGCGCAGCACCCGCTCCGCACACTGGCGCCCCGACAGCGGGCGCAGCACCCGCTCCGCACACTGGCACCGCGACAGTGAGTGCAGCACCCACTCCGCACACTGGCACCCCGACAACGAGTGCAGCACCCACTCCGCACACTGGAACCCGACAGCGAGCGCAGCACCCACTCCGCACACTGGAACCCGACAGCCGAGCGCAGCACCCACTCCGCACACTGGCGTCCCGACAAGCGAGCGCAACACCCACTCCGCACACTGGCACCCCGACAACGAGTGCAGCACCCGCTCCGCACACTGGCGCTCCGACAGTGAGTGCAGCACCCACTCCGCACACTGGCGTCCCGACAGCGAGCGCAACACCCACTCCGCACACTGCCGCTCCGACAGCGAGCGCAACACCCACTCCGCACACTGCCGCTCCGAACAGCGAGCGCAACACCCACTCCGCACACTGCCGCTCCGACAGCGAGCGCAACACCCACTCCGCACACTGCCGCTCCGACAGCGAGCGCAGCACCCGCTCCGCACACTGGAACCCGACAGCGGAGCGCAGCACCCGCTCCGCACACTGGAACCCGACAGCGAGCGCAGCACCCGCTCCGCACACTGGAACCCGACAGCGAGCGCAGCACCCGCTCCGCACACTGGAACCCCGACAGTGAGTGCAGCACTCGCTCCGCACACTGGAACCCCGACAGCAAGTGCAGCACCACTCCGCACACTGGCCGTCCCGACAGCGAGCGCGGCACCCGCTCCGCACACTGGCGCTCCGACAGTGAGCGCAGCACCCACTCCGCACACTGCCGCTCCGACAGCGAGCGCAGCACCCACTCCGCACACTGGAACCCGACAGCGAGTGCAGCACTCGCTCCGCACACTGGCGTCCCGACAGCGAGCGCAACACCCACTCCGCACACTGCCGCTCCGACAGTGAGCGCAGCACCCGCTCCGCACACTGGAACCCGACAGCGAGTGCAGCACCCGCTCCGCACACTGGCGCTCCGACAGCGAGCGCAGCACCCGCTCCGCACACTGGCGCCCCGACAGCGAGCGCAGCACCCACTCCGCACACTGGCGCTCCGACAGCGAGCGCAGCACCCGCTCCGCACACTGGAACCCGACAGTGAGCGCGGCACCCACTCCGCACACTGGCACCCGACAGCGAGTGCAGCACCCGCTCCGCACACTGGAACCCGACAGTGAGCGCGGCACCCACTCCGCACACTGGCACCCGACAGCGAGTGCAGCACCCGCTCCGCACACTGCCGCTCCGACAGCGAGTGCGGCACTCGCTCCGCACACTGGAACCCCGACAGCGAGTGCAGCACCCGCTCCGCACACTGGCGCTCCGACAGCGAGTGCAGCACCCGCTCCGCACACTGGAACCCGACAGTGAGCGCAGCACCCGCTCCGCACACTGGAACCCGGACAGCGAGTGCAGCACCCGCTCCGCACACTGGAACCCGACAGCGAGCGCCAGAGCACCCGCTCCGCACACTGGAACCCGACAGTGAGTGCAGCACCCGCTCCGCACACTGGCACCCCGACAGCGAGCGCAGCACCCACTCCGCACACTGGAACCCGACAGCGAGCGCAGCACTCGCTCCGCACACTGCCGCTCCGACAGCGAGCGCAGCACCCGCTCCGCACACTGGCACCCGACAGCGAGTGCAGCACCCGCTCCGCACACTGGCACCCGACAGCGAGTGCAGCACCCGCTCCGCACACTGGAACCCGACAGCGAGCGCGGCACTCGCTCCGCACACTGGAACCCGACAGCGAGCGCGGCACTCGCTCCGCACACTGGCGCTCCGACAGTGAGCGCGGCACTCGCTCCGCACACTGGCGCTCCGACAGCGAGTGCAGCACCCGCTCCGCACACTGGCGCCCCGACAGCGAGCGCAGCACCCGCTCCGCACACTGGCGCCCCGACAGCGAGCGCAGCACCCACTCCGCACACTGGCGCCCCGACAGTGAGTGCAGCACCCGCTCCGCACACTGGCACCCCGACAGCGAGCGCAGCACTCGCTCCGCACACTGGCGCCCCGACAGCGAGCGCGGCACCCGCTCCGTGTTGGCATTGGGAGCGTTTGGCCTGGATTTCAGGTGCTCCTGGGTTGTGGGACCGGGCACTCGAGCCCACGACCTTCCTGACTCAGAGGTCGGAGTGCAGCCACCTGAGCCGCAGGAGAAGCTTTTGGGGCAGGGGTTTGTGGCGGGCTGGGTGGAGGCGGTGGGGTGGGGGGTAGGGGTGGGTCGATTATTATTTGCTTGCACTTGAACCCTGGCCTTTGTTTGCGCTCTCATCTCTTGCTGCCTTGCAATCTGTTCCTGCCTCTTATCTTTAACACTGCTCCAAGGTTGTTATATATTCAGACTATTAAATGCAAATTGTCTTTCCTGTCACAAATTAAGTTGACCTGGGGCGGGGAGGTGGCGGGGAGGTGGCGGGGTGGGGTGGGGGGTGTCACTCGGGAGCGCTTGGCTGACACAATCCCCCAAGAGATGGTCACTATGGAGACGGATGTGCTGACTTAGAAGGATCATTCTTTCTATGTATATATAAAACAAAACTCTTGGGTAATGATTGGTCCCCATGAATACTGGTTGCTGTCGTTTGTCCTCACCCCCAACCCCCCCCCCCACCCCTACCCCCCCGGCACTACCCGCTACCCTCCGCCCTGGGCGAGGGGACGCCAATTAACAGGGGAGGCTCAACCTGTGGGAGATCGGCCCACTTGAAGTTGAAGGGGACGAGGTGGGTGGGAGAGAGGGCAGACAGCTCCCTCTCTCTCTCTCTCTCTCTCTCTGTCTCTGTCCCCCCACCATTATCCCCCAACGCCAGATCTAAGAGACACCGAGCAGTTGGCGAGGTCAGGGGGTGGGGGTGGGGCACTGTCTCTGCTACAGCCCGAGATTGGGGAGCTGGGGGAATAAAGGGGGTGGGGGGGGTGCTGGTGGTGCGGGGGAGGGGCACTTAGAAT
>JANJGN010004248.1:32500-35162 GCA_026770705.1 Isurus oxyrinchus
CCTCCCCCAACCCCAACCCCACCCCACACCCGCCCCCTCAACCAACACCCCACCCCCCCTCCCACACCCGCACCCCACACCGCCCCCCTCAACCAACACCCCACCCCCCCTCCCACACCGCACCCCACACCGCCCCCTCAGCCAACACCCCCACCCCACCCCCCCCCACCCGCACCCCACACCGCCCCCTCAGCCAACACCCCACCCCACCCCCCCCCCACCCCACACCGCCCCCTCAGCCAACACCCCACCCCCCCTCCCCCACCCGCACCCCACACCGCCCCCTCAGCCAACACCCCACCCCACCCCCCCCCACCCGCACCCCACACCCGCCCCCCTCAGCCAACACCCCCACCCCCACCCCCCCACCCCCACCCCACACCGCCCCCCTCAGCCAACACCCCACCCCACCCCCCCACCCCCCACCCCACACCGCCCCCTCAGCCAACACCCCACCCCACCCCCCTCACCCCCACCCCACCCCACACGCCCCCTCAGCAACACCCCACCCCCACCCCCCCCCCCCCACCCCACACGCCCCCTCAGCCAACACCCCACCCCACCCCCCTCACCCCCACCCCCACCCCACACCGCCCCCCTCAGCAACACCCCCACCCCACCACCCTCACCCCCCACCCCCACCCCACACCGCCCCCTCAAACCAACACCCCACCCCACCCCCCCCACCCCCACCCCACCCCACACCGCCCCCCTCAGCCAACACTCCACCCCAACCCCCCTCCCCCACCCGCACCCCACACCGCCCCCCTCAGTCAACACCCCACCACCGCCACCCCCTCAACCAACACCCCACACCCCCCACCGCCACACCCACCCCCACCTCACACCGCCCCCCTCAACTAACACCCCACCCCCCCCACCGCCACCTCCTCCCCCACCCCACACCACCCCCTCAACCAACACCATACCCCCCCCCACCCGCCACCCCCCACCCCACCCCCACCCCACACCACCCCTCAACTAACACCCCACCCCACCCCCCCCCACCCGCACCCCACACCGCTCCCTCAACCAACACCCCCACCCCCCCCCACCCGCCACCCCCTCCCCCCACCCCACACCGCCCCTCAACCAACCACCCCACCCCCCCACCGCCATCCACTCCCCCACCCCACCCCCCTCACCCCCACCCCCACCCCACACCGCCCCCTCAGCCAACACCCTACCCCACCCCCCTCACCCCCACCCCCACCCCACACCGCCCCCTCAACCAACACCCCATCCCCCCACCACCACCCCCTCCCCCACCCCCACCCCACACCGCCCCCTCAACCAACACCCCACCCTCCCACCGCCACCCCCTCCCCCCACCCCCACCCCACACCGCCCCCTCAACCAACACCCCACCCCCCCACCGCCATCCACTCCCCCACCCCCACCCCACACCGCCCCCCTCAACCAACACCCCACCCTCCCCCCCTTCAACGCCACCTGGTCTTCTTCAAGTAGAGGCCAATGTGTCTTTCACATCCACCTCAGAGGGTAAGAGAGCCTTGGTTAAACATTACATATGACCCTCGGACAGCACGCATTCCCTCAGTACGGAGACCCTCGGACAGCGCGTGTTCCCTCAGTACGGAGACCCTCGGACAGCGAGGCGTTCCCTCAGTACGGAGACCCTCGGACAGCGCGTGTTCCCTCAGTACGGAGACCCTCGGACAGCGCGGCATTCCCTCAGTACGGAGACCCTCGGACAGCGCGTGTTCCCTCAGTACGGAGACCCTCGGGACAGCGCGTGTTCCCTCAGTACGGAGACCCTCGGACAGCGCGTGTTCCCTCAGTACGGAGACCCTCGGACAGCGCGTGTTCCCTCAGTACGGAGACCCTCGGACAGCACGGCAATTCCCTCAGTACGGAGACCCTTGGACAGCGCGTGTTCCCTCAGTACGGAGACCCTCGGACAGCGCGTGTTCCCTCAGTACGGAGACCCCTCGGACAGCGCGTGTTCCCTCAGTACGGAGACCCTCGGACAGCGCGGCATTCCCTCAGTACGGAGACCCTCGGACAGCGCGGCATTCCTCAGTACGGAGACCCTCGGACAGCGCGTGTTCCCTCAGTACGGAGACCCTTGGACAGCGCGTGTTCCCTCAGTACGGAGACCCTCGGGCAGCGCGTGTTCCTCAGTACGGAGACCCTCGGACAGCGCGTGTTCCCTCAGTACGGAGACCCTCGGACAGCGCGTGTTCCCTCAGTACGGAGACCCTCGGACAGCGCGTGTTCCCTCAGTACGGAGACCCTCAGGCAGCGCGTGTTCCCTCAGTACAGAGACCCTCAGCGTGGCGCTCCCTCAGCATGGAGACCCTCAGCGTGGCGTTCCCTCAGCACGGAGACCCTCAGCGTGGCGCTCCCTCAGCAGGGAGACCCTCAGCACGGTGTTCCCTCAGCACTGACACCCTCAGACAGCGCGGCTCTCCCCTCAGTACAGAGACCCTCAGCACGGCGTTCCCTCAGTAATGGAGGCCCTCGGACAGCGCGGCGTTCCTTCAGTACGGAGACCCTCGGACAGCACATGTTCCCTCAGCACGGAGACCCTCGGACAGCGTGGCGTTCCCTCAGTACAGAGACCCTCAGCGCGCGTTCCCTCAGTACGGAGACCCTCGGACAGCGCGTGTTCACTCAATATGGAGACCCTCGGACAGCG
>JANJGN010004249.1:0-35160 GCA_026770705.1 Isurus oxyrinchus
CCTTTCTCTCTCTGTCCGGTTCTGTCTATCTCTTTTTCTCACTCTCCCACACTCTCTCAATTGTATTTTTATCACTATCTCAATCTGCCTCTCTCTCCACCTCTTTCTGTCTGTTTCTCTCTCTCTCTCTTTCTTTCTGTCTCTCTCTCTGTCTCTCTCTCTCTCTCTTTCTTTCTGTCTCTCTCTCTGTCTCTCTCTCTCTCTCAGTCTCTCTCTCTGTCTCTCTCTCTGTCTCTCTCTCTGTCTCTCTCTCTCTCTCTCTCTCAGTCTCTCTCTCTCTGTCTCTCTCTCTCTCTCAGTCTCTCTCTCTGTCTCTCTCTCTGTCTCTCTCTCTCTCTCTCTCTCAGTCTCTCTCTCTCTCAGTCTCTCTCTCTCAGTCTCTCTCTCTCAGTCTCTCTCTCTCTCAGTCTCTCTCTCTCTCTCTCTCTCTCAGTCTCTCTCTCTCTCAGTCTCTCTCTCTCTCTCTCTCTCTCTCAGTCTCTCTCTCTCTCAGTCTCTCTCTCTCAGTCTCTCTCTCTCTCTCTCTCTCTCAGTCTCTCTCTCTCTCAGTCTCTCTCTCTCTCTCTCTCTCAGTCTCTCTCTCTCTCAGTCTCTCTCTCTCTCTCAGTCTCTCTTTCTCCCTCAGTCTCTCTCTCTCTCTCTCTCTCTCTCTGTCTCTCTCTCTCTCTCTCTCTCTGTCTCTCTCTCAGTCTCTCTCTCTCTCTGTCTCTCTCTCTCAGTCTCTCTCTCTCTGTCTCTCTCTCTCTCTCTCTCAGTCTCTCTCTCTCTCAGTCTCTCTCTCTCTCTCTCTCAGTCTCTCTCTCTCTCAGTCTCTCTCTCTCTCTCAGTCTCTCTTTCTCCCCTCAGTCTCTCTCTCTCTGTCTCTCTCTCTGTCTCTCTCTCTGTCTCTCTCTCAGTCTCTCTCTCTCCCTCTCTCTCTCTGTCTCTCTCTCTCAGTCTCTCTCTCTCTCTGTCTCTCTCTCTCTGTTTCTCTCTTTCTGTCTCTCCTCTCTGCATCACACTCTCTATTACCCTTTCTCTGTTGTCATCTTTTTCTCTCTCTCCCCTCCACCTCTTTCTCTCTTTCCATTTCTCTCTGTCTTGCCTTTTTTCTCTCTCTCTCTTCCCTCTCTGTCTCTGTGTCTCTTCCTTTCTCCCTTTCTCTCTCCCTTTCTCCCCGCCTCTTTCTCTCTTTCCCCATCCCTTTCTCTCTCTGCCTCTCTTTCTCCCTTCCCCCTCACTCTCCCTTCCTCTCTTACACCCTCTCTCTCTCTGCCTCTTTCCCTCTCCACCTCTTTTTCTCTCCCTCTCCTCCTTTCTCTCTGTCTCAGTGTCTCTCCCTCTCTGTCTCTCCTCTCTCTCCCTCCGATGTTCCTCTCCTCTCCATCTGTCACCCTGACTTCTGTACTCCTCTTCTTCCAGGTCACTAAGGTCTTTCAGAAGAAGAAGATCTCAGTGACATACAGTTTCCGTCAGTCGTTTGCACTGCACGAGATGAAGGTTAACCTGTTCCAAAACGCCTGTAAGTATTTCACAGAATCAGTTGGGTGAATGCTGGCTTGGCTCGACACGGCGCCTCGCCGACAGGACTCCGTCCCCCGTCTTCCGCCGCGAATCCTAGTGTGGTTGACATCAGCACGGGGAAGAGGGCCATTCGGCCCCTCCACCCAGTGCGCTCGCGACTCTCCTACCAGCCGGCCGCTGTGAGGTCACTCTTGACCCCCGGTCGTCCCTGGCCCACTGCCAATCCTTATCGCTGTGCTGTGGACGCTTGTGTGTGTGTGTGTGTGTGTGTGTGTGTGTGTGTGTGTGTGTGTGTGTGTGTGTGTGTGTGTGGGGGTGGGGGGGAAGTGGGTGGGTTTATGTGGGGACCTGGCCCTCAGATGCGATGATGACCTCCATAGCCGAAGAGCTGGATCGCGCGTTTTTTTTTTTCTCTCTCTCACTCCGGACCGGCGGGAAGCGAATCCATTCGCTCACCCGAGCTGCCGATCCTTAGCCCCAGGGCCTCGAAGAAAGAGTTGCCAGTGGTGGTGGCGGGGGGTGATGGGGGGTGTGGTGGGGGGGGAAGGTATGTACCTGCTTTACTGTCAAGGCCGCCAACTCGAGTGACGCTTCCCCAGGAGACTTTCCCCACCCACGTCATCGCCCCTCCCCCCCCGCCCCCCAAAACCAACCCCCCCCCCCCCACCACCCCACAAGCCCCGAACAGGCCGACGAGATCGATTGACCTTCGACCCTGGCCCAGCAAGGGCTAATCCGTTTCCATTGTAACCTGGGTGCCACTCCTAGCCCTGGCGCCCACAGCTGTGCCAAATACCCCATCGCAAGGGGCGTCATCGGTTTTGTCGTGGGCGAGCGGAGGGTGGCGGTGGAGAGGGGGGAGGGTTTCTGAGTCATGTTAGTAGCTGTCCAGATGACTGGGCTGACCGTAGGATCATGGGAGTAGGCCGCTCGGCCCTTCCAGCCTGCCCCATAGCGCCCATCCCCCCATTCAGAGAGATCATGGCTGCTGCAGTTGTGGTCCACTCGCTCTGCTCAGGCCGGAAGCGGAGTCCGTGTGTGTTTATAATGCAGAGCTGGATAGATTCTTGATTAAGCAAGGTGGGTGGTGAGAGTGGCCATGTTTGTTGGGGGTGAGAGTGGCCATGTTTGTTGGGGGTGAGAGTGGCCATGTTTGTTGGGGGCCAGAGTGGCCATGTTTGTTGGGGGTGAGAGTGGCCATGTTTGTTGGGGGCAAGAGTGGCCACGTTTGTTGGGGGCGAGAGTGGCCACGTTTGTTGGGGGCGAGAGTGGCCACGTTTGTTGGGGGCGAGAGTGGCCACGTTTGTTGGGGGCGAGAGTGGCCACGTTTGTTGGGGGCGAGAGTGGCCACGTTTGTTGGGGGCGAGAGTGGCCACGTTTGTTGGGGGCGAGAGTGGCCACGTTTGTTGGGGGCGAGAGTGGCCACGTTTGTTGGGGGCGAGAGTGGCCACGTTTGTTGGGGGCGAGAGTGGCCACGTTTGTTGGGGGTGAGAGTGGCCATGTTTGTTGGGGGCGAGAGTGGCCACGTTTGTTGGGGGTGAGAGTGGCCACGTTTGTTGGGGGCGAGAGTGGCCACGTTTGTTGGGGGCGAGAGTGGCCACGTTTGTTGGGGGCGAAAGTGGCCACGTTTGTTGGGGGCGAGAGTGGCCACGTTTGTTGGGGGCGAAAGTGGCCACGTTTGTTGGGGGCGAGAGTGGCCGTGTCTGTTGCGGGCGAGAGTGACCATGTTTGTTGGGGGTGAGAGTGGCCACGTTTGTTGGGGGTGAGAGTGACCACGTTTGTTGGGGGTGAGAGTGGCCACGTTTGTTGGGGGCAAGAGTGGCCATGTTTGTTGGGGGGGGGGCGAGGAGTGGCCATGTTTGTTGGGGGCGAGAGTAGCCACGTTTGTTGGGGGTGAGAGTGGCCACGTTTGTTGGGGGGGGGGGGGGCGAGAGTGACCATGTTTGTTGGGGGCGAGAGTGGCCATGTTTGTTGGGGGCGAGAATGACCATGTTTGTTGGGGGCGAGAGTGGCCATGTTTGTTGGGGGTGAGAGTGGCCATGTTTGTTGGGGGCAAGAGTGGCCATGTTTGTTGGGGGCGAGAATGACCATGTTTGTTGGGGGCAACGGTCAAATTTGCCTCCACGAGAACCTGACCCGGCTGCAACCCAGCCCGGGGCCCTGCTTTCCCCGCACAGGCATTCCCGCCAACGACCCCCAAAACCCTTTCTCGACCCCACAGGCCACTCAATGCCAATCTCTCACTCCCTCTCTCACTGTTTCATTATCTTAACCCCCAGATTATCCCCACGGCATCAAGCTGGCCTCGTCCATACCCAGCGCAGAAAAGAAGATCCTCATCATCTTCAATGCCCCCAGCGTGCAGGACCGGACCAGGTTTGCCAGCGACCTGCGAGAGTCTGTCGCCGAGGTCCAGGAGATGGAGAAATACCGGGTGGAATGTAAGTATTGAGAAGGCGGAGATGTGTGTGTCTCTCCCGGAATGTTTGTGAGGGGGGAGCAAGAACAGACATGTTTGTCAAGGGCAGTTGGCAGCCATGTTTGCTTGGGGTGAGTGGTGACCATGCTTGTTGGGGGAGTGAGGGTGGCCATGTTTGTAGGGGGCGAGGGTGGCCATGTTTGTGGGCAGTGCGAGGATGGCCATGTTTGTTGGGGTCGAGGGTGGCCATGTTTGTGGGCAGCATGAGGATACCCATGTTTGTTGGGGGCAAAGACAGCCATGTTTAGGGGCAGTGTGAGGATGGCCATGTTAGTTGGGGGCAAGGACGGCCATGTTTGTGAGCAGTGCGAGGACAGCCCTGTATCTGAGGGGCGAGGGGGCCATTTTTGTTGGGGGAGAGGGCGGCCATCTTTGTTGGGGGGGGGGCAGGCACCCAATTTTGCGGGCTATGCAAGGACGGCCATGCCTGTTGAGGAGATGAGGGGGGGGGGGGTAGGAGGGCGGCCATGTTTGTTGGGGGCAAGGGCGGCCAAGTTTATTGGGAACGAGGGCGACCATGTTTGTGGGCTGTGCAAGGATGGACATGTTTGGGTAGGGGTGTGGCCATGTTTGTTGGGGGCGAGGGTGGCCATGTTTGTGGGTACTGCCAGCATGGCCATGTTTGTTGGGGGGTGGAGAGGGGGCATGGGGGGGAGGGGGGGGATCGTGGGGGTGGGGGGGGGGGGGGGCGGGGGCAGCGGCCATGTTTGTTGGGGGCAATGGCGTCCATATTGATGGGGGCAAGGGCGCGGGAGGGACGCTAACACCCACCGTGTTTGACGTGAAGCCTTCCCGACGGAACATCCCCGTTCTAGGCCGCAGCGTTGGGTTCACATCCCAATGGATTAAGGATAGAGAGAGGGGGATGAGGGGGATGGGGGTGTGCGGGGGGGGGGGGGGGGGGGGTGTGGGCAGTGGGGGAGGAGAGCTGCAGGGATGGGATCAGCGCGAGGAGCCGGGAGTCGGGGTAACTTCCGGGGCCAGCAGCAGGGCCCACCCCGTGGCCTCGGACGTCAGAGGGGTCAATGTCCACCTGGCAGACACGGGACTCGTTTCGGGCAGTGGCCTGACGCAGCTCAGAGACAGAGTCGCGCACAGAGGTCAAGACAGAGTGGACAGATCCTCAATTATACCCGTGTCGTCCAATGAACGTCGGCCGGAATTGAGTGAAATTCCCGTCCGGAGTCAATGAAGCTATGGCAGTTCCGTCAAATCCCCCCACCTGCTCGCTCCGATTCCGGCCGCGAGAGCCAGCGGAAAATATCGTCTTTAATTATGCACAGCATAACAGATACCCGGGACAGACTGGAATCTAATCCAGGGGTTCGGGGTAGTTTATATATAGAATAACAGATACCCGGGAGTGAGTTACAGACTGCAATCTAATCGAGGGGGTTCGGGGTAGTTTATATATAGAATAACAGATACCCGGGAGTGAGTTACAGACTGGAATCTAATCGAGGGGTTCGGGGTAGTTTATATATGGAATAACAGATACCCGGGAGTGAGTTACAGACTGGAATCTAATCGAGGGGTTCGGGTGGTTTATATATAGAATAACAGATGCCCGGACAGACTGGAATCTAATCCAGGGGTTCGGGTAGTTTATATATAGAATAACAGATACCCGGGAGTGAGTTACAGACTGGAATCTAATTGAGGGGTTCGGGTGGTTTATATATAGAATAACAGATACCCGGGAGTGAGTTACAGACTGGAATCTAATTGAGGGGTTCAGTGTGGTTTATATATAGAATTACAGATACCCGGGAGTGAGTTACAGACTGGAATCTAATCGAGGGGTTCAGGGGGGTTTATATATAGAATAACAGATACCCAGGAGTGAGTTACAGACTGGAATCTAATCGAGGGGTTCGGGGTGTTTATATATAGAATAACAGATACCCGGGAGTGAGTTACAGACTGGAATCTAATTGAGGGGTTCAGTGTGGTTTATATATAGAATAACAGATACCCAGGAGTGAGTTACAGACTGGAATCTAATCGAGGGGTTCGGGGTGTTTATATATAGAATAACAGATACCCGGGAGTGAGTTACAGACTGGAATCTAATCGAGGGGTTCGGGGGGGTTTATATATAGAATAACAGATACCCGGGAGTGAGTTACAGACTGGAATCTAATCGAGGGGTTCAGGGGGGTTTATATATAGAATAACAGATACCCAGGAGTGAGTTACAGACTGGAATCTAATCGAGGGGTTCGGGGTGTTTATATATAGAGTAACAGACACCCAGGAGTGAGTTACAGACTGGAATCTAATCGAGGGGTTCGGGGTGGTTTATATATAGAATAACAGATACCCAGGAGTGAGTTACAATCTGGAATCTAATCGAGGGGTTCGGGGGGGTTTATATATAGAATAACAGATACCCGGGAGTGAGTTACAGACTGGAATCTAATCGAGGGGTTCAGGGGGGTTTATATATAGAATAACAGATTCCCGGGAGTGAGTTACAGACTGGAATCTAATCGAGGGATTGGGGGGGTTTATATATATAACAGATACCCGGGAGTGAGTTACAGACTGGAATCTAATTGAGGGGTTCGGGGTGGTTTATATATATAATAACAGATACCCGGGAGTTAGTTACAGACTGGAATCTAATCGAGGGGTTCGGGGTGGTTTATATATAGAATTACAGATACCCGGGAGTGAGTTACAGACTGGAATCTAATTGGGGAGTTCGAGGTGGGGGTGTTTATATATAGAATAACAGATACCTTGGAGTGAGTTACAGAGTGGAATTTAATCGAGGGGTTCGGGGTGGTTTATATATAGAATAACACATACCCCAGAGTGAGTTACAGACTTGAATCTAATTGAAGGGTTCGGGGGGGGTTTATATTTGGAATAACGGATACCCGGGAGTGAGTTACAGACTGGAATCTAATCGAGGGGTTGGGTGGGTGGATGTAGCCAACGGGCAGGCTAACTCTCTAACCCTGAGCTCCCCTTTTTCCCTCCCCTTCCCTGCGGCCCTCAGCCGAGCTGGAGAAACAGAAAGGGGTGATCCGCACCACCATGTTGCAGAGCGCCAGCCTCAAGAAGGACACGGTGAACGGCACGCTGACCAGCCTGGACGACACCTACGCCGTGGGGGAGGGGCTGAAGCGCAGCGCCCTCAGCAGCTCCCTGCGTGACCTCTCCGACGCAGGTAACCTGATGGGTTAGGGGAGTGGGTGGGGGGGGGGGGGGGGGGGGGGGGTGGGTGTGGCGGGGGAGTGGGAAGGGTGGGGTGAGGGGCGGGTTTTGGTGGGAGTGGGGGAGGGGAGATGGTGGGACGCAGCTGGGTGAGCTGGGCAGGTCCGGGTGCATTCACTAACCTGCTGGGCACCTACAGTCGGTTGGCACAGCTCTCCTACTTTTTGCTGCCCTGTTTGTACCCTGGTTAACCCTCTCTTCTCCAGGCCGCTAATCCTCCTGCGTTCCATTCACTGCTGTCTCTGTTTCTTGCATCTCTCCACCCGGGGTCAACCTGTCCGTCTGACTGCCGGAGAGTGTGATAGTTCTTCCTCTGTCCCCATCAAACACTCCCAGGACAGGTACAGCACGGGGTTAGATACAGAGTAAAGCTCCCTCTACACTGTCCCCATCAAACACTCCCAGGACAGGTACAGCACGGGGTTAGATACAGAGTAAAGCTCCCTCTACACTGTCCCCATCAAACACTCCCAGGACAGGTACAGGATGGGGTTAGATACAGAGTAAAGCTCCCTCTACACTGTCCCCATCAAACACTCCCAGGACAGGTACAGCACGGGGTTAGATACAGAGTAAAGCTCCCTCTACACTGTCCCCATCAAACACTCCCAGGACAGGTACAGCACAGGGTTAGATACAGAGTAAAGCTCCCTCTACACTGTCCCCATCAAACACTCCCAGGACAGGTACAGCACGGAGTTAGATACAGAGTAAAGCTCCCTCTACACCGTCCCCATCAAACACTCCCAGGACAGTTACAGCACGGGGTTAGATACAGAGTAAAGCTCCCTCTATACTGTCCCCATCAAACACTCGCAGGGCAGGTACAGCACGGGGTTAGATACAGAGTAAAGCTCCCTCTACACCGTCCCCATCAAACACTCCCAGGACAGGTACAGCACGGGGTTAGATACAGAGTAAAGCTCCCTCTACACCATCCCCATCAAACACTCCCAGGACAGGTACAGCACAGGGTTAGATACAGAGTAAAGCTCCCTCTACACTGTCACCATCAAACACTCCCAGGACAGGTACAGCACGGTGTTAGATACAGAGTAAAGCTCCCTCTACACCGTCCCCATCAAACACTCCCAGGACAGGTACAGCATGGGGTTAGATACAGAGTGAAGTCCAGTTGTGAATTGCACTGTCCTGTGTGACTATGATTTACATCCCAGGATATTTGTCAATGTTAGGATATGTCAGTCACTCAGACAGTGTATGCAGCCCCAGTTGCACTGCGATATGACTTTAATATTGGAAAAGATTCCCCCGAGCATTGTTGGAATGAATATATAGATGCGAGAAATCTGTGGGTGAACAAAGGGCTTGGCAATAGCAGGAGAGAGAAAGAGACAGAGAGAGAAAAACAGCGAGAGAGTAAAACAGATAGAGAGAGAGAGAAAAAGTGAGTGATCGATAGGACAGAGGGAGAGAGATGGAGAGAATGAGAGAGAGAGAAAGAGAGAGGGACAGAGAGGTGGAGAGAGAGATAGAGAGAAAAACACAGAGAGAGACAGAGATAGAGATAGAGAGAGAGAGTGAGAGAGAGAGAGACAGATAGAGAAAGCGAAGAGGTAGATAGGATAGAGGGAGAGACATCGAGAGAAGGAGAGAGAGATAGAGAGAGGGACAGAGAGGTGGAGAGAGAGATAGAGAGAAAAACACAGAGAGAGACAGAGATAGAGATAGAGAGAGAGAGTGAGAGAGAGAGAGACAGATAGAGAAAGGGAGAGAGATAGATAGGACAGAGGGAGAGACATCGAGAGAAGGAGAGAGAGATAGAGAGAGGGCCAGAGAGGTGGAGAGAGAGATAGATTGAGAAACACAGAGAGAGACAGAGACAGAGAGGAAGGGTGGGGAATTATCACATTGGGGACAGGCCGTTTGTTTTATTCATTAAAAGGACTGTTTGGGCCACTTGAGAGGTTGCAGTGAAGATTTACAGTGGTGAAAGATTCCATGCTCCTCCAGGACATGGGTTAGTGAGTGGGGGTCTGGCAAGGGGCATCGGACTGAGCCCAGTTTCTGCTCCATGTAGCTGTTACACTAAAAGCTGTCGTGAAACCCGAGCCTCGGTCAAGAGAGTACACTGAGGTGTTACTGCCCCGTGTGCACTGACCGTGGGGAGGTTGTTGTGTGAATATTCCTACTGTTACAGGGAGAGCGTTACAGGGAGACAGTGATGTCACGGACACAGTTAGGGAGTGTTTGATGTCACAGGGAGAGCTTTACAGCGAGTGTGATGAGACAGGGAGAGAGTTACAGAGAGAGTGATGTCAGAGGGATAGAGATATGGAGAGTGTGATGTCAAGGAGAGAGTTACGGAGACTGTGATGTCACAGGCAGAGAGTTACGGAGAGAGTGGAGTCACAGGGAGAGAGTTATGGAGTGTGTGATGTCACAAGGAGAGAGGTTTGGAGAGTGTGATGTCACAGGGAGAGAGATATGGAGAGTGTGATGTCACAGGGAGAGAGTTACGGAGAGTGTGATGTCACAGGGAGAGCGTTACAGGGAGAGAGTGATGTCACAGGGAGAGTTAAAGGGAGAGAGTGATTTCACAAGGAGAGAGTTATGGAGAGGGTGATGTCACAAGGAGAGAGTTATGGAGAGTGTGATGTCACAGGGAGAGTGTTACGGAGAGTGTGATGTCACTGGGAGAGAGTTACGGAGAGTGTGATGTCACATTGAGAGCGTTACAGGGAGAGAGTTATCGAGAGAGTGACATCAAAGGGAGATTTAAGGGGAGAGAGTGATTTCACAAGGAGACAGTTATGGAGAGTGTGATGTCACAGGGAGAGAGTTATGGAGAGAGTGACATCACAGGGAGAGTTAAAGGGAGAGAGTGATTTCACAAGGAGAGAGTTATGGAGAGTGTGATGTCAAGGCACAAGGTACGGAGAGCGTGATGACACAGGGAGTGAGTTATGGAAAGAGAGTGATGTCACAGGGAGAGAGTTATGGAGAGTGAGATGTCACAGGGAGAGAGTTATGGAGAGTGTGATGTCACAAGGAGAGAGTTACGGAGATTGTGATGTCACAGGCAGAGAGTTACGGAGAGAGAGATGTCACAGGAACAGAGTTATGGAATGTGTGATGTCACAAGGAGAGAGTTACGGAGACTGTGATGTCACAGGCAGAGAATTACGGAGAGAGTGATGTCACAGGGAGAGAGATATGGAGTGTGTGATGTCACAAGGAGACAGTTACGGAGACTGTGATGTCACTGAGAGTTATGGAGAATGTGATCTCACAGAAAGAGTTATGGAGAGTGAGATGACACAGAGAGAGAGTTACAGAGAGTGTGATGTCACAGGGAGAGAGTTACGGAGAGAGTGATGTCAAAGGGAGAGAGTTATGGAGAGAGTGACATCACAGGGAGAGTTAAGAGGAGAGAGTGATTTCAGAGGGAGAGAGTTATGGAGAGGGTGATGTCACAAGGAGAACGTTACGAAGTGTGATGTCACAGGGAGAGAGTTATGGAGAGTGTGATGTCACAGGGAGAGTGTTACGGAGAGTGTGATGTCACTGGGAGTGAGTTATGATGAGTGTGATGTCACAAGGAGAGAGTTACGGAGACTGTGATGTCACAGGCAGAGAATTACGGAGAGAGTGATGTCACAGGGAGAGAGATATGGAGTGTGTGATGTCACAAGGAGACAGTTACGGAGACTGTGATGTCACAGAGAGTTATGGAGAATGTGATCTCATGGAAAGAGTTATGGAGAGTGAGATGACACAGAGAGAGAGTTACAGAGAGTGTGATGTCACAGGGAGAGAGTTACGGAGAGAGTGATGTCAAAGGGAGAGAGTTATGGAGAGAGTGACATCACAGGGAGAGTTAAGAGGAGAGAGTGATTTCAGAGGGAGAGAGTTATGGAGAGGGTGATGTCACAAGGAGAACGTTACGAAGAGTGATGTCACAGGGAGAGAGTTATGGAGAGTGTGATGTCACAGGAAGAGTGTTACGGAGAGTGTGATGTCACTGAGAGTTATGGAGAATGTGATGTCACGGAAAGAGTTATGGAGAGTGAGATGACACAGAGAGAGAGTTACGGAGAGTGTGATGTCACAGGGAGAGAGTTATGGAGAGTGTGATGTCACAGGGAGAGAGTTATGGAGAGAGTGACATCACAGGGAGAGTTAAGGGGAGAGCATAATTTCACAAGCAGAGAATTATGGAGAGTGTGATGTCACAGGGAGAGTGTTACAGAGAGTGTGAGATCAAGGAGAGAGTTACGGAGAGTGCGATGTCACAGAGAGAGAGTTACGGAGAGTGTGATGTCACAGGGAGAGTGTTACGGAGAGTGTGATGGCACGGAGAGTTATGGAGAATGTGATCTCACAGAAAGAGTTATGGAGAGTGAGATGACACAGAGAGAGAGTTACGAAGAGTGTGATGTCACAGGGAGAGAGTTACGGAGAGAGTGATGTCAAAGGGAGAGAGTTATGGAGAGAGAGACATCACAGGGGGAGTTAAGAGGAGAGAGTGATTTCACAGGGAGAGAGTTATGGAGAGGGTGATGTCACAAGGAGAACGTTACGAAGTGTGATGTCACTGGGAGAGAGTTATGGAGAGTGTGATGTCACAGGGAGAGTGTTACGGAGAGTGTGATGTCACTGGGAGAGAGTTATGGAGAGTGTGATGTCACAAGGAGAGAGTTACGGAGACTGTGATGTCACAGGCAGAGAATTACGGAGAGACTGATGTCACAGGGAGAGAGTTATGGAGTGTGTGATGTCACAAGGAGAGAGTTACGGAGACTGTGATGTCACTGAGAGTTATGGAGAATGTGATCTCACGGAAAGAGTTATGGAGAGTGAGATGTCACAGGGAGAGAGTTATGGAGAGAGTGACATCACAGGGAGAGTTAAGGGGAGAGAATAATTTCACAAGCAGAGAATTATGGAGAGGGTGATGTCACAAGGAGAGTGTTACAGAGAGTGTGAGATCAAGGAGAGAGTTACGGAGAGTGCGATGTCACAGGGAGAGAGATACGGAGAGTGTGATGTCACAGGGAGAGAGTTACGGAGAGTGTGATGTAACAGGGAGAGTGTTACGGAGAGTGTGATGGCACGGAGAGTTATGGAGAATGTGATCTCACGGAAAGAGTTATGGAGAGTGAGATGACACAGAGAGAAAGTTACGGAGAGTGCGATGTCACAGGGAGAGAACTACGGAGAGAGTGATGTCAAAGGGAGAGAGTTATGGAGAGAGTGACATCACAGGGAGAGTTAAGAGGAGAGAGTGATTTAACAGGGAGAGAGTTATGGAGAGGGTGATGTCACAAGGAGAACGTTACAAAGTGTGATGTCACAGGGAGAGAGTTATGGAGAGCGTGATGTCACAGGGAGAGTGTTACGGAGAGTGTGATGTCACTGAGAGTTATGGAGAATGTGATGTCACGGAACGAGTTATGGAGAGTGAGATGACACAGAGAGAGTGTTACGGAGAGTGTGAAGTCACAGGGAGAGAGTTATGGAGAGTTTGATGTCACAGGGAGAGAGTTATGGAGAGAGTGACATCACAGGGAGAGTTAAGGGGAGAGAATAATTTCACAAGCAGAGAATTATGGAGAGGGTGATGTCACAGGGAGAGCGTTACAGGGAGAAAGTGATGTCACAGGGAAAGAGTTATGGAGAGTGTGATGTCAAGGAGAGAGTTACAGAGAGAGTGATGTCACGGACAGCATTACAGGGAGAGAGTGATGTCTCAGGGAGAGAGGTATGGAGAGAGAGTGATGTCACAGGGAGAGAGTTATGAAGTGTGTGATGTCAAGGCACAAGGTACGGAGAGCGTGATGACACAGGGAGAGAGTTATGGAGAGTGTGATGTCACAGGGAGAGAGTTATGGAGAGTGTGATGTCACAAGGGAGAGAGTTATGGAGAGAGTGACATCACAGGGAGAGTTAAGAGGAGAGAGTGATTTAACAGGGAGAGAGTTATGGAGAGGGTGATGTCACAAGGAGAACGTTACGAAGTGTGATGTCACAGGGAGAGAGTTATGGAGAGTGTGATGTCACAGGGAGAGTGTTACGGAGAGTGTGATTTCACTGAGAGTTATGGAGAATGTGATGTCACGGAAAGAGTTATGGAGAGTGAGATTACACAGAGAGAGAGTTACGGAGAGTGTGATGCCACAGGGAGAGAGTTATGAAGTGTGTGATGTCACAGGGAGAGAGTTACGAAGAGTGATGTCACAGGTAGAGAGTTATGGAGAGTGTGATGTCAAGGCACGAGTTACGGAGAGTGTGATGTCACAATGAGAGAGTTATGGAAAGAGAGTGATGTCACAGGGAGAGAGTTATGGAGAGTGTGATGTCACAGGGAGAGAGTTATGGAGAGTGTGATGTCACAAGGAGAGAGTTACGGAGACTGTGATGTCACAGGCAGAGAGTTACGGAGAGAGTGATGTCACAGGGAGAGATTTATGGAGTGTGTGATGTCACAAGGAGAGAGTTACGGAGAGTGTGATGTCACAGGCAGAGTGTTAGGGAGAGAGTGATGCCAAAGGGAGAGAGTTACGGAGAGAGAGTGATGTCACAGGGAGAGAATTATGGAGAGTGAGATGTGACAGGGAGAGAGTTATGGAGAGTGTGATGTCACAAGGAGAGAGTTACGGAGAGTGTCATGTCACAGGGAGAGAGTTACGGAGAGTGTGATGTCACAGGGAGAGATTTACAGAGAGGGTGATATCAAGGAGAGAGTTACGGAGAGTGTGATGTCACAGGGAGAGAGTTACGGTAAGAGTGATGTCACAGGGAGAGAGTTATGGAGAGAGTGACATCACAGCGAAAGTTAAGGGGAGAGAGTGATTTCACAGGGAGAGAGTTATGGAGAGTGTGATATCAAGGCACGAGTTACGGAGAGTGTGATGTCACAGGGAGAGAGTTATGGAAAGAGAGTGATGTTCCAGGGAGAGAGTTATGGAGAGTGTGATGTCACTGGGAGAGAGTTATGGAGAGTGTGATGTCACAAGGAGAGAGTTACGGAGACTGTGATGTCACAGGCAGAGAGTTACGGAGAGAGTGTTGTCACAGGGAGAGAGTTATGGAGTGTGTGATGTCACAAGGAGAGAGTTACAGAGACTGTGATGTCACTGAGATTTATGGAGAATGTGATCTCACAGAAAGATTTATGGAGAGTGAGATGACACAGAGTGAGAGTTACGGAGAGTGTGATGTCACAGGGAGAGAGTTACGGAGAGAGTGATGTCAAAGGGAGAGATTTATGGAGAGAGTGACATCACAGGGAGAGTTAAGAGGAGAGAGTGATTTAACAGGGAGAGAGTTATGGAGAGGGTGATGTCACAAGGAGAACTTTACGAAGTGTGATGTCACAGGGAGAGAGTTATGGAGAGCGTGATGTCACAGGGAGAGTGTTACGGAGAGTGTGATGTCACTGAGAGTTATGGAGAATGTGATGTCATGGAAAGAGTTATGGAGAGTGAGATGACACAGAGAGAGAGTTACGGAGAGTGTGATGTCACAGGGAGAGAGTTATGGAGAGTGTGATGTCACAGGGAGAGAGTTATGGAGAGAGTGACATCACAGGGAGAGTTAAGGGGAGAGAATAATTTCACAAGCAGAGAATTATGGAGAGGGTGATGTCACAAGGAGAGTGTTACAGAGAGTGTGATGTCACAAGGAGAGAGTTACAGAGAGTGTGATATCAAGGAGAGAGTTACGGAGAGTGCGATGTCACAGGGAGAGAGTTACGGAGAGTGTGATGTGTCACAGGGAGAGAGTTACGGAGAGTGTGATGTAACAGGGAGAGTGCTACGGAGAGTGTGATGTCACGGAGAGTTATGGAGAATGTGATGTCACGGAAAGAGTTATGGAGAGTGTGATGACACAGAGAGAGAGTTACGGAGAGTGTGATGTCACAAGGAGAGAGTTACGGAGACTGTGATGTCACTGAGAGTTATGGAGAATGTGATCTCACAGAAAGAGTTATGGAGAGTGAGATGACACAAAGAGAGAGTTACGGAGAGTGTGATGTCACAGGGAGAGAGTTACGGAGAGAGTGATGTCAAAGGGAGAGAGTTATGGAGAGAGTGACATCACAGGGAGAGTTAAGAGGAGAGAGTGATTTAACAGGGAGAGAGTTATGGAGAGGATGATGTCACAAGGAGAACGTTACGAAGTGTGATGTCACAGGGAGAGTGTTACGGAGAGTGTGATGTCACTGAGAGTTATGGAGAATGTGATGTCACGGAAAGAGTTATGGAGATTGAGATGACACAGAGAGAGAGTTACGGAGAGTGTGATGTCACAGGGAGAGAGTTATGGAGAGTGTGATGTTACAGGGAGAGAGTTATGGAGAGAGTGACATCACAGGGAGAGTTAAGGGGAGAGAATAATTTCACAAGCAGAGAATTATGGAGAGGGTGATGTCACAAGGAGAGTGTTACGGAGAGTGTGATGTCACAAGGAGAGAGATACAGAGAGTGTGATATCAGGGAGAGAGTTACGGAGAGTGCGATGTCACAGGGAGAGAGTTAGGAAAGTGTGATGTCACAGGGAGAGAGTTACGGAGAGTGTGATGTCACAGGGAGAGAGTTATGGAGAGAGTGACATCGCAGGGAGAGAGTTATGGAGAGGGTGATGTCACAAGGAGAACGTTACGAAGAGTGTGATGTCACAGGGAGAGAGTTATGGAGAGTGTGATGTCACAGGGAGAGAGTTACGGAGAGTGCGATGTCACAGGGAGAGAGTTACGGAGAGTGTGATGTCACAGGGAGAGAGTTACGGAGAGTGTGATGTAACAGGGAGAGTGTTACGGAGAGTGTGATGTCACGGAAAGTTATGGAGAATGTGATGTCACGGAAAGAGTTATGGAGAGTGTGATGACACAGAGAGAGAGTTACGGACAGTGTGATGTCACAGGGAGAGAGTTATGGAGAGTGTGATGTCACAGGGAGAGAGTTATGAAGTGTGTGATGTCACAGGGAGAGATTTACGAAGAGTGATGTCACAGTGAGAGACTTATGGAGAGTGTGATGTCAAGGCACGAGTTACGGAGAGTGTGATGTCACAGGGAGAGATTTATGGAAAGAGTGTGATGTCACAGGGAGAGAGTTATGCAGAGTGTGATGTCACAAGGAGAGAGTTACGGAGACTGTGATGTCACAGCCAGAGAGTTACGGAGAGAGTGATGTCACAGGGAGAGATTTATGGAGTGTGTGATGTCACAAGGAGTGAGTTACGGAGACTGTGATGTCACAGGCAGAGTGTTAGGGAGAGAGTGATGCCACAGGGAGAGAGTTACGGAGAGAGAGTGATGTCACAGGGAGAGAATTATGGAGAGTGTGATGTCACAGGGAGAGAGTTATGGAGAGTGTGATGTCAAAAGGAGAGAGTTACGGAGAGTGTCATGTGACAGGGAGAGAGTTACGGAGAGTGTGATGTCACAGGGAGAGAGTTACAGAGAGGGTGATATCAAGGAGAGAGTTACGGAGAATGTGATGTCACAGGGAGAGAGTTATGGAGAGAGTGACATCACAGCGAGAGTTAAGGGGAGAGAGTGATTTCACAAGGAGAGAGTTATGGAGAGTGTGATGTCAAGGCACGAGTTACGGAGAGTGTGATGTCACAGGGAGAGAGTTATGGAAAGAGAGTGATGTCACAGGGAGAGTGTTATGGAGAGTGTGATGTCACTGGGAGAGAGTTATGGAGAGTGTGATGTCACAAGGAGAGAGTTACGAAGACTGTGATGTCACAGGCAGAGAGTTACGGAGAGAGTGATGTCACAGGGAGAGAGTTATGGAGTGTGTGATGTCACAAGGAGACAGTTATGGAGACTGTGATGTCACTGAGAGTTATGGAGAATGTGATCTCACAGAAAGAGTTATGGAGAGTGAGATGACACAGAGAGAGAGTTACAGAGAGTGTGATGTCACAGGGAGAGAGTTACGGAGAGAGTGATGTCAAAGGGAGAGAGTTATGGAGAGAGTGACATCACAGGGAGAGTTAAGAGGAGAGAGTGATTTCAGAGGGAGAGAGTTATGGAGAGGGTGATGTCACAAGGAGAACGTTACGAAGTGTGATGTCACAGGGAGAGAGTTATGGAGAGTGTGATGTCACAGGGAGAGTGTTACGGAGAGTGTGATGGCACTGGGAGAGAGTTATGGTGAGTGTGATGTCACAAGGAGAGAATTACGGAGACTGTGATGTCACAGGCAGAGAATTACGGAGAGAGTGATGTCACAGGGAGAGAGATATGGAGTGTGTGATGTCACAAGGAGACAGTTACGGAGACTGTGATGTCACTGAGAGTTATGGAGAATGTGATCTCACAGAAAGAGTTATGGAGAGTGAGATGACACAGAGAGAGAGTTACAGAGAGTTTGATGTCACAGGGAGAGAGTTACGGAGAGAGTGATGTCAAAGGGAGAGAGTTATGGAGAGAGTGACATCACAGGGAGAGTTAAGAGGAGAGAGTGATTTCAGAGGGAGAGAGTTATGGAGAGGGTGATGTCACAAGGAGAACGTTACGAAGTGTGATGTCACAGGGAGAGAGTTATGGAGAGTGTGATGTCACAGGGAGAGTGTTACGGAGAGTGTGATGTCACTGGGAGTGAGTTATGGTGAGTGTGATGTCACAAGGAGAGAGTTACGGAGACTGTGATGTCACAGGCAGAGAATTACGGAGAGAGTGATGTCACAGGGAGAGAGATATGGAGTGTGTGATGTCACAAGGAGACAGTTACGGAGACTGTGATGTCACAGAGAGTTATGGAGAATGTGATCTCATGGAAAGAGTTATGGAGAGTGAGATGACACAGAGAGAAAGTTACGGAGAGTTTGATGTCACAGGGAGAGAGTTACGGAGAGAGTGATGTCAAAGGGAGAGAGTTATGGAGAGAGTGACATCACAGGGAGAGTTAAGAGGAGAGAGTGATTTAACAGGGAGAGAGTTATGGAGAGGGTGATGTCACAAGGAGAACTTTACGAAGTGTGATGTCACAGGGAGAGAGTTATGGAGAGTGTGATGTAACAGGGAGAGTGTTACGGAGAGTGTGATGTCACGGAAAGTTATGGAGAATGTGATGTCACGGAAAGAGTTATGGAGAGTGTGATGACACAGAGAGAGAGTTACGGACAGTGTGATGTCACAGGGAGAGAGTTATGGAGAGTGTGATGTCACAGGGAGAGAGTTATGAAGTGTGTGATGTCACAGGGAGAGATTTACGAAGAGTGATGTCACAGTGAGAGACTTATGGAGAGTGTGATGTCAAGGCACGAGTTACGGAGAGTGTGATGTCACAGGGAGAGATTTATGGAAAGAGTGTGATGTCACAGGGAGAGAGTTATGCAGAGTGTGATGTCACAAGGAGAGAGTTACGGAGACTGTGATGTCACAGCCAGAGAGTTACGGAGAGAGTGATGTCACAGGGAGAGATTTATGGAGTGTGTGATGTCACAAGGAGTGAGTTACGGAGACTGTGATGTCACAGGCAGAGTGTTAGGGAGAGAGTGATGCCACAGGGAGAGAGTTACGGAGAGAGAGTGATGTCACAGGGAGAGAATTATGGAGAGTGTGATGTCACAGGGAGAGAGTTATGGAGAGTGTGATGTCAAAAGTAGAGAGTTACGGAGAGTGTCATGTGACAGGGAGAGAGTTACGGAGAGTGTGATGTCACAGGGAGAGAGTTACAGAGAGGGTGATATCAAGGAGAGAGTTACGGAGAGTGTGATGTCACAGGGAGAGAGTTATGGAGAGAGTGACATCACAGCGAGAGTTAAGGGGAGAGAGTGATTTCACAAGGAGAGAGTTATGGAGAGTGTGATGTCAAGGCACGAGTTACGGAGAGTGTGATGTCACAGGGAGAGAGTTATGGAAAGAGAGTGATGTCACAGGGAGAGTGTTATGGAGAGTGTGATGTCACTGGGAGAGAGTTATGGAGAGTGTGATGTCACAAGGAGAGAGTTACGAAGACTGTGATGTCACAGGCAGAGAGTTACGGAGAGAGTGATGTCACAGGGAGAGAGTTATGGAGTGTGTGATGTCACAAGGAGACAGTTATGGAGACTGTGATGTCACTGAGAGTTATGGAGAATGTGATCTCACAGAAAGAGTTATGGAGAGTGAGATGACACAGAGAGAGAGTTACAGAGAGTGTGATGTCACAGGGAGAGAGTTACGGAGAGAGTGATGTCAAAGGGAGAGAGTTATGGAGAGAGTGACATCACAGGGAGAGTTAAGAGGAGAGAGTGATTTCAGAGGGAGAGAGTTATGGAGAGGGTGATGTCACAAGGAGAACGTTACGAAGTGTGATGTCACAGGGAGAGAGTTATGGAGAGTGTGATGTCACAGGGAGAGTGTTACGGAGAGTGTGATGTCACTGGGAGAGAGTTATGGTGAGTGTGATGTCACAAGGAGAGAATTACGGAGACTGTGATGTCACAGGCAGAGAATTACGGAGAGAGTGATGTCACAGGGAGAGAGATATGGAGTGTGTGATGTCACAAGGAGACAGTTACGGAGACTGTGATGTCACTGAGAGTTATGGAGAATGTGATCTCACAGAAAGAGTTATGGAGAGTGAGATGACACAGAGAGAGAGTTACAGAGAGTTTGATGTCACAGGGAGAGAGTTACGGAGAGAGTGATGTCAAAGGGAGAGAGTTATGGAGAGAGTGACATCACAGGGAGAGTTAAGAGGAGAGAGTGATTTCAGAGGGAGAGAGTTATGGAGAGGGTGATGTCACAAGGAGAACGTTACGAAGTGTGATGTCACAGGGAGAGAGTTATGGAGAGTGTGATGTCACAGGGAGAGTGTTACGGAGAGTGTGATGTCACTGGGAGTGAGTTATGGTGAGTGTGATGTCACAAGGAGAGAGTTACGGAGACTGTGATGTCACAGGCAGAGAATTACGGAGAGAGTGATGTCACAGGGAGAGAGATATGGAGTGTGTGATGTCACAAGGAGACAGTTACGGAGACTGTGATGTCACAGAGAGTTATGGAGAATGTGATCTCATGGAAAGAGTTATGGAGAGTGAGATGACACAGAGAGAAAGTTACGGAGAGTTTGATGTCACAGGGAGAGAGTTACGGAGAGAGTGATGTCAAAGGGAGAGAGTTATGGAGAGAGTGACATCACAGGGAGAGTTAAGAGGAGAGAGTGATTTAACAGGGAGAGAGTTATGGAGAGGGTGATGTCACAAGGAGAACTTTACGAAGTGTGATGTCACAGGGAGAGAGTTATGGAGAGTGTGATGTCACAGGAAGAGTGTTACAGAGAGTGTGATGTCACTGAGAGTTATGGAGAATGTGATGTCACGGAAAGAGTTATGGAGAGTGAGATGACACAGAGAGAGAGTTACGGAGAGTGTGATGTCACAGGGAGAGAGTTATGGAGTGTGTGATGTCACAAGGAGTGAGTTACGGAGACTGTGATGTCACAGGCAGAGTGTTAGGGAGAGAGTGATGCCACAGGGAGAGAGTTATGGAGAGAGAGTGATGACACAGGGAGAGAATTATGGAGAGTGTGATGTCACAGGGAGAGAGTTATGGAGAGTGTGATGTCAAAAGGAGAGAGTTACGGAGAGTGTCATGTGACAGGGAGAGAGTTACGGAGAGTGTGATGTCACAGGGAGAGAGTTACAGAGAGGGTGATATCAAGGAGAGAGTTACGGAGAGTGTGATGTCACAGGGAGAGAGTTATGGAGAGAGTGACATCACAGCGAGAGTTAAGGGGAGAGAGTGATTTCACAAGGAGAGAGTTATGGAGAGTGTGATGTCAAGGCACGAGTTACGGAGAGTGTGATGTCACAAGGAGAGAGTTATGGAGAGTGTGATGTCACAGGGAGAGTGTTACGGAGAGTGTGATGTCACTGGGAGAGAGTTACGGAGAGTGTGATGTCACATTGAGAGCGTTACAGGGAGAGAGTTATCGAGAGAGTGACATCAAAGGGAGATTTAAGGGGAGAGAGTGATTTCACAAGGAGACAGTTATGGAGAGTGTGATGTCACAGGGAGAGAGTTATGGAGAGAGTGACATCACAGGGAGAGTTAAAGGGAGAGAGTGATTTCACAAGGAGAGAGTTATGGAGAGTGTGATGTCAAGGCACAAGGTACGGAGAGCGTGATGACACAGGGAGTGAGTTATGGAAAGAGAGTGATGTCACAGGGAGAGAGTTATGGAGAGTGAGATGTCACAGGGAGAGAGTTATGGAGAGTGTGATGTCACAAGGAGAGAGTTACGGAGATTGTGATGTCACAGGCAGAGAGTTACGGAGAGAGAGATGTCACAGGAACAGAGTTATGGAATGTGTGATGTCACAAGGAGAGAGTTACGGAGACTGTGATGTCACAGGCAGAGAATTACGGAGAGAGTGATGTCACAGGGAGAGAGATATGGAGTGTGTGATGTCACAAGGAGACAGTTACGGAGACTGTGATGTCACTGAGAGTTATGGAGAATGTGATCTCACAGAAAGAGTTATGGAGAGTGAGATGACACAGAGAGAGAGTTACAGAGAGTGTGATGTCACAGGGAGAGAGTTACGGAGAGAGTGATGTCAAAGGGAGAGAGTTATGGAGAGAGTGACATCACAGGGAGAGTTAAGAGGAGAGAGTGATTTCAGAGGGAGAGAGTTATGGAGAGGGTGATGTCACAAGGAGAACGTTACGAAGTGTGATGTCACAGGGAGAGAGTTATGGAGAGTGTGATGTCACAGGGAGAGTGTTACGGAGAGTGTGATGTCACTGGGAGTGAGTTATGGTGAGTGTGATGTCACAAGGAGAGAGTTACGGAGACTGTGATGTCACAGGCAGAGAATTACGGAGAGAGTGATGTCACAGGGAGAGAGATATGGAGTGTGTGATGTCACAAGGAGACAGTTACGGAGACTGTGATGTCACAGAGAGTTATGGAGAATGTGATCTCATGGAAAGAGTTATGGAGAGTGAGATGACACAGAGAGAGAGTTACAGAGAGTGTGATGTCACAGGGAGAGAGTTACGGAGAGAGTGATGTCAAAGGGAGAGAGTTATGGAGAGAGTGACATCACAGGGAGAGTTAAGAGGAGAGAGTGATTTCAGAGGGAGAGAGTTATGGAGAGGGTGATGTCACAAGGAGAACGTTACGAAGTGTGATGTCACAGGGAGAGAGTTATGGAGAGTGTGATGTCACAGGAAGAGTGTTACGGAGAGTGTGATGTCACTGAGAGTTATGGAGAATGTGATGTCACGGAAAGAGTTATGGAGAGTGAGATGACACAGAGAGAGAGTTACGGAGAGTGTGATGTCACAGGGAGAGAGTTATGGAGAGTGTGATGTCACAGGGAGAGAGTTATGGAGAGAGTGACATCACAGGGAGAGTTAAGGGGAGAGCATAATTTCACAAGCAGAGAATTATGGAGAGTGTGATGTCACAGGGAGAGTGTTACAGAGAGTGTGAGATCAAGGAGAGAGTTACGGAGAGTGCGATGTCACAGAGAGAGAGTTACGGAGAGTGTGATGTCACAGGGAGAGTGTTACGGAGAGTGTGATGGCACGGAGAGTTATGGAGAATGTGATCTCACAGAAAGAGTTATGGAGAGTGAGATGACACAGAGAGAGAGTTACGAAGAGTGTGATGTCACAGGGAGAGAGTTACGGAGAGAGTGATGTCAAAGGGAGAGAGTTATGGAGAGAGAGACATCACAGGGGGAGTTAAGAGGAGAGAGTGATTTCACAGGGAGAGAGTTATGGAGAGGGTGATGTCACAAGGAGAACGTTACGAAGTGTGATGTCACTGGGAGAGAGTTATGGAGAGTGTGATGTCACAGGGAGAGTGTTACGGAGAGTGTGATGTCACTGGGAGAGAGTTATGGAGAGTGTGATGTCACAAGGAGAGAGTTACGGAGACTGTGATGTCACAGGCAGAGAATTACGGAGAGACTGATGTCACAGGGAGAGAGTTATGGAGTGTGTGATGTCACAAGGAGAGAGTTACGGAGACTGTGATGTCACTGAGAGTTATGGAGAATGTGATCTCACGGAAAGAGTTATGGAGAGTGAGATGTCACAGGGAGAGAGTTATGGAGAGAGTGACATCACAGGGAGAGTTAAGGGGAGAGAATAATTTCACAAGCAGAGAATTATGGAGAGGGTGATGTCACAAGGAGAGTGTTACAGAGAGTGTGAGATCAAGGAGAGAGTTACGGAGAGTGCGATGTCACAGGGAGAGAGATACGGAGAGTGTGATGTCACAGGGAGAGAGTTACGGAGAGTGTGATGTAACAGGGAGAGTGTTACGGAGAGTGTGATGGCACGGAGAGTTATGGAGAATGTGATCTCACGGAAAGAGTTATGGAGAGTGAGATGACACAGAGAGAAAGTTACGGAGAGTGCGATGTCACAGGGAGAGAACTACGGAGAGAGTGATGTCAAAGGGAGAGAGTTATGGAGAGAGTGACATCACAGGGAGAGTTAAGAGGAGAGAGTGATTTAACAGGGAGTGAGTTATGGAGAGGGTGATGTCACAAGGAGAACGTTACAAAGTGTGATGTCACAGGGAGAGAGTTATGGAGAGCGTGATGTCACAGGGAGAGTGTTACGGAGAGTGTGATGTCACTGAGAGTTATGGAGAATGTGATGTCACGGAACGAGTTATGGAGAGTGAGATGACACAGAGAGAGTGTTACGGAGAGTGTGAAGTCACAGGGAGAGAGTTATGGAGAGTTTGATGTCACAGGGAGAGAGTTATGGAGAGAGTGACATCACAGGGAGAGTTAAGGGGAGAGAATAATTTCACAAGCAGAGAATTATGGAGAGGGTGATGTCACAGGGAGAGCGTTACAGGGAGAAAGTGATGTCACAGGGAAAGAGTTATGGAGAGTGTGATGTCAAGGAGAGAGTTACAGAGAGAGTGATGTCACGGACAGCATTACAGGGAGAGAGTGATGTCTCAGGGAGAGAGGTATGGAGAGAGAGTGATGTCACAGGGAGAGAGTTATGAAGTGTGTGATGTCAAGGCACAAGGTACGGAGAGCGTGATGACACAGGGAGAGAGTTATGGAGAGTGTGATGTCACAGGGAGAGAGTTATGGAGAGTGTGATGTCACAAGGGAGAGAGTTATGGAGAGAGTGACATCACAGGGAGAGTTAAGAGGAGAGAGTGATTTAACAGGGAGAGAGTTATGGAGAGGGTGATGTCACAAGGAGAACGTTACGAAGTGTGATGTCACAGGGAGAGAGTTATGGAGAGTGTGATGTCACAGGGAGAGTGTTACGGAGAGTGTGATTTCACTGAGAGTTATGGAGAATGTGATGTCACGGAAAGAGTTATGGAGAGTGAGATTACACAGAGAGAGAGTTACGGAGAGTGTGATGCCACAGGGAGAGAGTTATGAAGTGTGTGATGTCACAGGGAGAGAGTTACGAAGAGTGATGTCACAGGTAGAGAGTTATGGAGAGTGTGATGTCAAGGCACGAGTTACGGAGAGTGTGATGTCACAATGAGAGAGTTATGGAAAGAGAGTGATGTCACAGGGAGAGAGTTATGGAGAGTGTGATGTCACAGGGAGAGAGTTATGGAGAGTGTGATGTCACAGGCAGAGAGTTACGGAGAGAGTGATGTCACAGGGAGAGATTTATGGAGTGTGTGATGTCACAAGGAGAGAGTTACGGAGAGTGTGATGTCACAGGCAGAGTGTTAGGGAGAGAGTGATGCCAAAGGGAGAGAGTTACGGAGAGAGAGTGATGTCACAGGGAGAGAATTATGGAGAGTGAGATGTGACAGGGAGAGAGTTATGGAGAGTGTGATGTCACAAGGAGAGAGTTACGGAGAGTGTCATGTCACAGGGAGAGAGTTACGGAGAGTGTGATGTCACAGGGAGAGATTTACAGAGAGGGTGATATCAAGGAGAGAGTTACGGAGAGTGTGATGTCACAGAGAGAGAGTTACGGTAAGAGTGATGTCACAGGGAGAGAGTTATGGAGAGAGTGACATCACAGCGAAAGTTAAGGGGAGAGAGTGATTTCACAGGGAGAGAGTTATGGAGAGTGTGATATCAAGGCACGAGTTACGGAGAGTGTGATGTCACAGGGAGAGAGTTATGGAAAGAGAGTGATGTTCCAGGGAGAGAGTTATGGAGAGTGTGATGTCACTGGGAGAGAGTTATGGAGAGTGTGATGTCACAAGGAGAGAGTTACGGAGACTGTGATGTCACAGGCAGAGAGTTACGGAGAGAGTGTTGTCACAGGGAGAGAGTTATGGAGTGTGTGATGTCACAAGGAGAGAGTTACAGAGACTGTGATGTCACTGAGATTTATGGAGAATGTGATCTCACAGAAAGATTTATGGAGAGTGAGATGACACAGAGTGAGAGTTACGGAGAGTGTGATGTCACAGGGAGAGAGTTACGGAGAGAGTGATGTCAAAGGGAGAGATTTATGGAGAGAGTGACATCACAGGGAGAGTTAAGAGGAGAGAGTGATTTAACAGGGAGAGAGTTATGGAGAGGGTGATGTCACAAGGAGAACTTTACGAAGTGTGATGTCACAGGGAGAGAGTTATGGAGAGCGTGATGTCACAGGGAGAGTGTTACGGAGAGTGTGATGTCACTGAGAGTTATGGAGAATGTGATGTCATGGAAAGAGTTATGGAGAGTGAGATGACACAGAGAGAGAGTTACGGAGAGTGTGATGTCACAGGGAGAGAGTTATGGAGAGTGTGATGTCACAGGGAGAGAGTTATGGAGAGAGTGACATCACAGGGAGAGTTAAGGGGAGAGAATAATTTCACAAGCAGAGAATTATGGAGAGGGTGATGTCACAAGGAGAGTGTTACAGAGAGTGTGATGTCACAAGGAGAGAGTTACAGAGAGTGTGATATCAAGGAGAGAGTTACGGAGAGTGCGATGTCACAGGGAGAGAGTTACGGAGAGTGTGATGTGTCACAGGGAGAGAGTTACGGAGAGTGTGATGTAACAGGGAGAGTGCTACGGAGAGTGTGATGTCACGGAGAGTTATGGAGAATGTGATGTCACGGAAAGAGTTATGGAGAGTGTGATGACACAGAGAGAGAGTTACGGAGAGTGTGATGTCACAAGGAGAGAGTTACGGAGACTGTGATGTCACTGAGAGTTATGGAGAATGTGATCTCACAGAAAGAGTTATGGAGAGTGAGATGACACAAAGAGAGAGTTACGGAGAGTGTGATGTCACAGGGAGAGAGTTACGGAGAGAGTGATGTCAAAGGGAGAGAGTTATGGAGAGAGTGACATCACAGGGAGAGTTAAGAGGAGAGAGTGATTTAACAGGGAGAGAGTTATGGAGAGGGTGATGTCACAAGGAGAACGTTACGAAGTGTGATGTCACAGGGAGAGTGTTACGGAGAGTGTGATGTCACTGAGAGTTATGGAGAATGTGATGTCACGGAAAGAGTTATGGAGATTGAGATGACACAGAGAGAGAGTTACGGAGAGTGTGATGTCACAGGGAGAGAGTTATGGAGAGTGTGATGTTACAGGGAGAGAGTTATGGAGAGAGTGACATCACAGGGAGAGTTAAGGGGAGAGAATAATTTCACAAGCAGAGAATTATGGAGAGGGTGATGTCACAAGGAGAGTGTTACGGAGAGTGTGATGTCACAAGGAGAGAGATACAGAGAGTGTGATATCAGGGAGAGAGTTACGGAGAGTGCGATGTCACAGGGAGAGAGTTAGGAAAGTGTGATGTCACAGGGAGAGAGTTACGGAGAGTGTGATGTCACAGGGAGAGAGTTATGGAGAGAGTGACATCGCAGGGAGAGAGTTATGGAGAGGGTGATGTCACAAGGAGAACGTTACGAAGAGTGTGATGTCACAGGGAGAGAGTTATGGAGAGTGTGATGTCACAGGGAGAGAGTTACGGAGAGTGCGATGTCACAGGGAGAGAGTTACGGAGAGTGTGATGTCACAGGGAGAGAGTTACGGAGAGTGTGATGTAACAGGGAGAGTGTTACGGAGAGTGTGATGTCACGGAAAGTTATGGAGAATGTGATGTCACGGAAAGAGTTATGGAGAGTGTGATGACACAGAGAGAGAGTTACGGACAGTGTGATGTCACAGGGAGAGAGTTATGGAGAGTGTGATGTCACAGGGAGAGAGTTATGAAGTGTGTGATGTCACAGGGAGAGATTTACGAAGAGTGATGTCACAGTGAGAGACTTATGGAGAGTGTGATGTCAAGGCACGAGTTACGGAGAGTGTGATGTCACAGGGAGAGATTTATGGAAAGAGTGTGATGTCACAGGGAGAGAGTTATGCAGAGTGTGATGTCACAAGGAGAGAGTTACGGAGACTGTGATGTCACAGCCAGAGAGTTACGGAGAGAGTGATGTCACAGGGAGAGATTTATGGAGTGTGTGATGTCACAAGGAGTGAGTTACGGAGACTGTGATGTCACAGGCAGAGTGTTAGGGAGAGAGTGATGCCACAGGGAGAGAGTTACGGAGAGAGAGTGATGTCACAGGGAGAGAATTATGGAGAGTGTGATGTCACAGGGAGAGAGTTATGGAGAGTGTGATGTCAAAAGGAGAGAGTTACGGAGAGTGTCATGTGACAGGGAGAGAGTTACGGAGAGTGTGATGTCACAGGGAGAGAGTTACAGAGAGGGTGATATCAAGGAGAGAGTTACGGAGAGTGTGATGTCACAGGGAGAGAGTTATGGAGAGAGTGACATCACAGCGAGAGTTAAGGGGAGAGAGTGATTTCACAAGGAGAGAGTTATGGAGAGTGTGATGTCAAGGCACGAGTTACGGAGAGTGTGATGTCACAGGGAGAGAGTTATGGAAAGAGAGTGATGTCACAGGGAGAGTGTTATGGAGAGTGTGATGTCACTGGGAGAGAGTTATGGAGAGTGTGATGTCACAAGGAGAGAGTTACGAAGACTGTGATGTCACAGGCAGAGAGTTACGGAGAGAGTGATGTCACAGGGAGAGAGTTATGGAGTGTGTGATGTCACAAGGAGACAGTTATGGAGACTGTGATGTCACTGAGAGTTATGGAGAATGTGATCTCACAGAAAGAGTTATGGAGAGTGAGATGACACAGAGAGAGAGTTACAGAGAGTGTGATGTCACAGGGAGAGAGTTACGGAGAGAGTGATGTCAAAGGGAGAGAGTTATGGAGAGAGTGACATCACAGGGAGAGTTAAGAGGAGAGAGTGATTTCAGAGGGAGAGAGTTATGGAGAGGGTGATGTCACAAGGAGAACGTTACGAAGTGTGATGTCACAGGGAGAGAGTTATGGAGAGTGTGATGTCACAGGGAGAGTGTTACGGAGAGTGTGATGTCACTGGGAGAGAGTTATGGTGAGTGTGATGTCACAAGGAGAGAATTACGGAGACTGTGATGTCACAGGCAGAGAATTACGGAGAGAGTGATGTCACAGGGAGAGAGATATGGAGTGTGTGATGTCACAAGGAGACAGTTACGGAGACTGTGATGTCACTGAGAGTTATGGAGAATGTGATCTCACAGAAAGAGTTATGGAGAGTGAGATGACACAGAAAGAGAGTTACAGAGAGTTTGATGTCACAGGGAGAGAGTTACGGAGAGAGTGATGTCAAAGGGAGAGAGTTATGGAGAGAGTGACATCACAGGGAGAGTTAAGAGGAGAGAGTGATTTCAGAGGGAGAGAGTTATGGAGAGGGTGATGTCACAAGGAGAACGTTACGAAGTGTGATGTCACAGGGAGAGAGTTATGGAGAGTGTGATGTCACAGGGAGAGTGTTACGGAGAGTGTGATGTCACTGGGAGTGAGTTATGGTGAGTGTGATGTCACAAGGAGAGAGTTACGGAGACTGTGATGTCACAGGCAGAGAATTACGGAGAGAGTGATGTCACAGGGAGAGAGATATGGAGTGTGTGATGTCACAAGGAGACAGTTACGGAGACTGTGATGTCACAGAGAGTTATGGAGAATGTGATCTCATGGAAAGAGTTATGGAGAGTGAGATGACACAGAGAGAAAGTTACGGAGAGTTTGATGTCACAGGGAGAGAGTTACGGAGAGAGTGATGTCAAAGGGAGAGAGTTATGGAGAGAGTGACATCACAGGGAGAGTTAAGAGGAGAGAGTGATTTAACAGGGAGAGAGTTATGGAGAGGGTGATGTCACAAGGAGAACTTTACGAAGTGTGATGTCACAGGGAGAGAGTTATGGAGAGTGTGATGTAACAGGGAGAGTGTTACGGAGAGTGTGATGTCACGGAAAGTTATGGAGAATGTGATGTCACGGAAAGAGTTATGGAGAGTGTGATGACACAGAGAGAGAGTTACGGACAGTGTGATGTCACAGGGAGAGAGTTATGGAGAGTGTGATGTCACAGGGAGAGAGTTATGAAGTGTGTGATGTCACAGGGAGAGATTTACGAAGAGTGATGTCACAGTGAGAGACTTATGGAGAGTGTGATGTCAAGGCACGAGTTACGGAGAGTGTGATGTCACAGGGAGAGATTTATGGAAAGAGTGTGATGTCACAGGGAGAGAGTTATGCAGAGTGTGATGTCACAAGGAGAGAGTTACGGAGACTGTGATGTCACAGCCAGAGAGTTACGGAGAGAGTGATGTCACAGGGAGAGATTTATGGAGTGTGTGATGTCACAAGGAGTGAGTTACGGAGACTGTGATGTCACAGGCAGAGTGTTAGGGAGAGAGTGATGCCACAGGGAGAGAGTTACGGAGAGAGAGTGATGTCACAGGGAGAGAATTATGGAGAGTGTGATGTCACAGGGAGAGAGTTATGGAGAGTGTGATGTCAAAAGGAGAGAGTTACGGAGAGTGTCATGTGACAGGGAGAGAGTTACGGAGAGTGTGATGTCACAGGGAGAGAGTTACAGAGAGGGTGATATCAAGGAGAGAGTTACGGAGAGTGTGATGTCACAGGGAGAGAGTTATGGAGAGAGTGACATCACAGCGAGAGTTAAGGGGAGAGAGTGATTTCACAAGGAGAGAGTTATGGAGAGTGTGATGTCAAGGCACGAGTTACGGAGAGTGTGATGTCACAGGGAGAGAGTTATGGAAAGAGAGTGATGTCACAGGGAGAGTGTTATGGAGAGTGTGATGTCACTGGGAGAGAGTTATGGAGAGTGTGATGTCACAAGGAGAGAGTTACGAAGACTGTGATGTCACAGGCAGAGAGTTACGGAGAGAGTGATGTCACAGGGAGAGAGTTATGGAGTGTGTGATGTCACAAGGAGACAGTTATGGAGACTGTGATGTCACTGAGAGTTATGGAGAATGTGATCTCACAGAAAGAGTTATGGAGAGTGAGATGACACAGAGAGAGAGTTACAGAGAGTGTGATGTCACAGGGAGAGAGTTACGGAGAGAGTGATGTCAAAGGGAGAGAGTTATGGAGAGAGTGACATCACAGGGAGAGTTAAGAGGAGAGAGTGATTTCAGAGGGAGAGAGTTATGGAGAGGGTGATGTCACAAGGAGAACGTTACGAAGTGTGATGTCACAGGGAGAGAGTTATGGAGAGTGTGATGTCACAGGGAGAGTGTTACGGAGAGTGTGATGTCACTGGGAGAGAGTTATGGTGAGTGTGATGTCACAAGGAGAGAATTACGGAGACTGTGATGTCACAGGCAGAGAATTACGGAGAGAGTGATGTCACAGGGAGAGAGATATGGAGTGTGTGATGTCACAAGGAGACAGTTACGGAGACTGTGATGTCACTGAGAGTTATGGAGAATGTGATCTCACAGAAAGAGTTATGGAGAGTGAGATGACACAGAGAGAGAGTTACAGAGAGTTTGATGTCACAGGGAGAGAGTTACGGAGAGAGTGATGTCAAAGGGAGAGAGTTATGGAGAGAGTGACATCACAGGGAGAGTTAAGAGGAGAGAGTGATTTCAGAGGGAGAGAGTTATGGAGAGGGTGATGTCACAAGGAGAACGTTACGAAGTGTGATGTCACAGGGAGAGAGTTATGGAGAGTGTGATGTCACAGGGAGAGTGTTACGGAGAGTGTGATGTCACTGGGAGTGAGTTATGGTGAGTGTGATGTCACAAGGAGAGAGTTACGGAGACTGTGATGTCACAGGCAGAGAATTACGGAGAGAGTGATGTCACAGGGAGAGAGATATGGAGTGTGTGATGTCACAAGGAGACAGTTACGGAGACTGTGATGTCACAGAGAGTTATGGAGAATGTGATCTCATGGAAAGAGTTATGGAGAGTGAGATGACACAGAGAGAAAGTTACGGAGAGTTTGATGTCACAGGGAGAGAGTTACGGAGAGAGTGATGTCAAAGGGAGAGAGTTATGGAGAGAGTGACATCACAGGGAGAATTAAGAGGAGAGAGTGATTTAACAGGGAGAGAGTTATGGAGAGGGTGATGTCACAAGGAGAACTTTACGAAGTGTGATGTCACAGGGAGAGAGTTATGGAGAGTGTGATGTCACAGGAAGAGTGTTACAGAGAGTGTGATGTCACTGAGAGTTATGGAGAATGTGATGTCACGGAAAGAGTTATGGAGAGTGAGATGACACAGAGAGAGAGTTACGGAGAGTGTGATGTCACAGGGAGAGAGTTATGGAGTGTGTGATGTCACAAGGAGTGAGTTACGGAGACTGTGATGTCACAGGCAGAGTGTTAGGGAGAGAGTGATGCCACAGGGAGAGAGTTATGGAGAGAGAGTGATGACACAGGGAGAGAATTATGGAGAGTGTGATGTCACAGGGAGAGAGTTATGGAGAGTGTGATGTCAAAAGGAGAGAGTTACGGAGAGTGTCATGTGACAGGGAGAGAGTTACGGAGAGTGTGATGTCACAGGGAGAGAGTTACAGAGAGGGTGATATCAAGGAGAGAGTTACGGAGAGTGTGATGTCACAGGGAGAGAGTTATGGAGAGAGTGACATCACAGCGAGAGTTAAGGGGAGAGAGTGATTTCACAAGGAGAGAGTTATGGAGAGTGTGATGTCAAGGCACGAGTTACGGAGAGTGTGATGTCACAAGGAGAGAGTTATGGAGAGTGTGATGTCACAGGGAGAGTGTTACGGAGAGTGTGATGTCACTGGGAGAGAGTTACGGAGAGTGTGATGTCACATTGAGAGCGTTACAGGGAGAGAGTTATCGAGAGAGTGACATCAAAGGGAGATTTAAGGGGAGAGAGTGATTTCACAAGGAGACAGTTATGGAGAGTGTGATGTCACAGGGAGAGAGTTATGGAGAGAGTGACATCACAGGGAGAGTTAAAGGGAGAGAGTGATTTCACAAGGAGAGAGTTATGGAGAGTGTGATGTCAAGGCACAAGGTACGGAGAGCGTGATGACACAGGGAGTGAGTTATGGAAAGAGAGTGATGTCACAGGGAGAGAGTTATGGAGAGTGAGATGTCACAGGGAGAGAGTTATGGAGAGTGTGATGTCACAAGGAGAGAGTTACGGAGATTGTGATGTCACAGGCAGAGAGTTACGGAGAGAGAGATGTCACAGGAACAGAGTTATGGAATGTGTGATGTCACAAGGAGAGAGTTACGGAGACTGTGATGTCACAGGCAGAGAATTACGGAGAGAGTGATGTCACAGGGAGAGAGATATGGAGTGTGTGATGTCACAAGGAGACAGTTACGGAGACTGTGATGTCACTGAGAGTTATGGAGAATGTGATCTCACAGAAAGAGTTATGGAGAGTGAGATGACACAGAGAGAGAGTTACAGAGAGTGTGATGTCACAGGGAGAGAGTTACGGAGAGAGTGATGTCAAAGGGAGAGAGTTATGGAGAGAGTGACATCACAGGGAGAGTTAAGAGGAGAGAGTGATTTCAGAGGGAGAGAGTTATGGAGAGGGTGATGTCACAAGGAGAACGTTACGAAGTGTGATGTCACAGGGAGAGAGTTATGGAGAGTGTGATGTCACAGGGAGAGTGTTACGGAGAGTGTGATGTCACTGGGAGTGAGTTATGGTGAGTGTGATGTCACAAGGAGAGAGTTACGGAGACTGTGATGTCACAGGCAGAGAATTACGGAGAGAGTGATGTCACAGGGAGAGAGATATGGAGTGTGTGATGTCACAAGGAGACAGTTACGGAGACTGTGATGTCACAGAGAGTTATGGAGAATGTGATCTCATGGAAAGAGTTATGGAGAGTGAGATGACACAGAGAGAGAGTTACAGAGAGTGTGATGTCACAGGGAGAGAGTTACGGAGAGAGTGATGTCAAAGGGAGAGAGTTATGGAGAGAGTGACATCACAGGGAGAGTTAAGAGGAGAGAGTGATTTCAGAGGGAGAGAGTTATGGAGAGGGTGATGTCACAAGGAGAACGTTACGAAGTGTGATGTCACAGGGAGAGAGTTATGGAGAGTGTGATGTCACAGGAAGAGTGTTACGGAGAGTGTGATGTCACTGAGAGTTATGGAGAATGTGATGTCACGGAAAGAGTTATGGAGAGTGAGATGACACAGAGAGAGAGTTACGGAGAGTGTGATGTCACAGGGAGAGAGTTATGGAGAGTGTGATGTCACAGGGAGAGAGTTATGGAGAGAGTGACATCACAGGGAGAGTTAAGGGGAGAGCATAATTTCACAAGCAGAGAATTATGGAGAGTGTGATGTCACAGGGAGAGTGTTACAGAGAGTGTGAGATCAAGGAGAGAGTTACGGAGAGTGCGATGTCACAGAGAGAGAGTTACGGAGAGTGTGATGTCACAGGGAGAGTGTTACGGAGAGTGTGATGGCACGGAGAGTTATGGAGAATGTGATCTCACAGAAAGAGTTATGGAGAGTGAGATGACACAGAGAGAGAGTTACGAAGAGTGTGATGTCACAGGGAGAGAGTTACGGAGAGAGTGATGTCAAAGGGAGAGAGTTATGGAGAGAGAGACATCACAGGGGGAGTTAAGAGGAGAGAGTGATTTCACAGGGGAGAGAGTTATGGAGAGGGTGATGTCACAAGGAGAACGTTACGAAGTGTGATGTCACAGGGAGAGAGTTATGGAGAGTGTGATGTCACAGGGAGAGTGTTACGGAGAGTGTGATGTCACTGGGAGAGAGTTATGGAGAGTGTGATGTCACAAGGAGAGAGTTACGGAGACTGTGATGTCACAGGCAGAGAATTACGGAGAGACTGATGTCACAGGGAGAGAGTTATGGAGTGTGTGATGTCACAAGGAGAGAGTTACGGAGACTGTGATGTCACTGAGAGTTATGGAGAATGTGATCTCACGGAAAGAGTTATGGAGAGTGAGATGTCACAGGGAGAGAGTTATGGAGAGAGTGACATCACAGGGAGAGTTAAGGGGAGGAGAATAATTTCACAAGCAGAGAATTATGGAGAGGGTGATGTCACAAGGAGAGTGTTACAGAGAGTGTGAGATCAAGGAGAGAGTTACGGAGAGTGCGATGTCACAGGGAGAGAGATACGGAGAGTGTGATGTCACAGGGAGAGAGTTACGGAGAGTGTGATGTAACAGGGAGAGTGTTACGGAGAGTGTGATGGCACGGAGAGTTATGGAGAATGTGATCTCACGGAAAGAGTTATGGAGAGTGAGATGACACAGAGAGAAAGTTACGGAGAGTGCGATGTCACAGGGAGAGAACTACGGAGAGAGTGATGTCAAAGGGAGAGAGTTATGGAGAGAGTGACATCACAGGGAGAGTTAAGAGGAGAGAGTGATTTAACAGGGAGAGAGTTATGGAGAGGGTGATGTCACAAGGAGAACGTTACAAAGTGTGATGTCACAGGGAGAGAGTTATGGAGAGCGTGATGTCACAGGGAGAGTGTTACGGAGAGTGTGATGTCACTGAGAGTTATGGAGAATGTGATGTCACGGAACGAGTTATGGAGAGTGAGATGACACAGAGAGAGTGTTACGGAGAGTGTGAAGTCACAGGGAGAGAGTTATGGAGAGTTTGATGTCACAGGGAGAGAGTTATGGAGGAGAGTGACATCACAGGGAGAGTTAAGGGGAGAGAATAATTTCACAAGCAGAGAATTATGGAGAGGGGTGATGTCACAGGGAGAGCGTTA
>JANJGN010004250.1:0-35159 GCA_026770705.1 Isurus oxyrinchus
ATTTGAGGAGAGTTGGGATTTTGTTTTTTGGAGGTGGATTGATTGTGAGAGAGTTGGGATTGGGAGAGAGTTTGGGATTGGGAATGTTTGGGATTGGGAGAGAGTTTGGGATTGGGAATGTTTGGGATTGGGAGGGTTTGGGATTGGGAGGGTTGGGTTTGGGAGGTTTGGATTGGGAGTGTTTGGGATTGGGAGAGTTTTGGGATTGGGAGTGTTTGGGATTGGGAGGGTTTGGGATGGGGAGAGTTTGGGATGTTGGGAGTTGGGTTTGGGAGTGGGGAGGGTTGGTTGGGATTGGGAGGGGTTTTGGGATTGGGAGGGTTTGTGATTGGGTGTGTTTGGGATTGTGAGAGAGTTTGGGATTGGGAGGGTTTGGGATTGGGAGAGAGTTTGGGATTGGGAGTTTGGGATTGGGAGTGTTGGTTGGGAGGTTTGGATTTGGGAGAGTTTGGGATTGGGAGTGGGTTGGGATTGGAGGGTTTGGGATTGGGAGGGTTTGGGATTGTGAGAGAGTTTGGGATTGGGAGGGTTTGGGATTGTGAGAGAGTTTGGGATTGGTTGGGAGGTGTGTTTGGGATTGGGAGTGTGTTGGGATTGGGGAGAGTTTGGGATTGGGAGTGGTTGGGAGTTGGTGAGAGAGTTGGGGTTGGGGGAGGGTTTGGGGATTGGGAGAGAGTTTGGGGATTGGGAGGGGTTTGGGATTGGGAGGTGTTTGGGATTGGGAGGGTTTGGATTGGGTGAGGTTTGGGATTGGGGAGTGTTGGGTTGGGAGGGTTTGGGATTGGGGAGGTGTTTGGGGATTGGGAGGGTTGGGATTGGGAGTGTTTGGGATTGGGAGGAGTTTGGGATTGGGAGGGGTGGTTTGGGGATTGGGTGGGGTTTGGGATTGGGAGTGGTTGGGATTGGGGAGGGTTGGGTTTGGGATGGTTGGGATTGGGAGGTTTGGGATTGGGAGTGTTTGGGATTGGGATGGTTTGGGTGTGGGTTTGGGATTGGGAGAGAGTTTGGGTTGGGATGTTTGGGATTGGGGGTTGGTTGGAGGTTTGGGTTGGGAGGAGTGTTTGGGATTGGGAATGTTTGGGATTGGGAGAGGTTTGGGATTGGGAATGTTTGGGATTGGGAGTGTGTTTGGGATTGGGAGTGTTGGGATTGGGAGAGAGTTTGGGATTGGGAATGTTTGGGATTGGGAGTGTTTGGGATTGGGAGAGTTTGGGATTGGGAGTGTTGGGATTGGGAGGTTTGGTTGGGAGGGTTGGGATTGGGAGAGTTTGGGATTGGGATGTTGGTTGGGGTTGGGATTGTGAGAGAGTTTGGGATTGGGAATGTTTGGGATTGGGAGGGTTTGTGGATTGTGAGAGAGTTTGGGATTGGGTGTGTTTGGGATTGGGAGGATTTGGGATTGTGAGAGAGTTTGGGATTGGGAGGTTTGGGATGAGGTAGAGTTTGGGATTGGGAGGGTTTGGGATTGTGAGAGAGTTTGGGATTGGGTGTGTTTGGGATTGTGAGAGAGTTTGGGATTGGTGGAGGGTTTGGGATTGGGGAGAGAGTTTGGGATTGGGAAGGTTTGGGATTGGGAGTGTTTGGGATTGGGGTGTTGGGATGGAGAGTTTGGGATTGGGAGAGAGTTTGGGATTGGGAAGGGTTTGGGATTGGGAGAGTGTTTGGGATTGGGAATGTTTGGGATTGGGAGTGTTGGGTTGGGATGTTGGGATTGGGAGGGTTTGGGATTGGGAGAGGTTTGGGTTTGGGAGGGTTTGGGATTGTGAGAGAGTTTGGGATTGGGAGAGAGTTTGGGATTGGGAATGTTTGGGATTGGGAGTGTGTTTTGGATTGGGTTTGTTTGGGATGGGGGGTTGGGTTGTGGAGAGTTTGGGTTGGGAGTTGGTGGGGTTTGGGTTGTGAGGTTGGGTTGGGGTTTGGGTGGGGGTGGTTGGGGGGTGGTGTGGGTTGTGAGTGAGTTTGGGATTGGGTGTGTTTGGGATTGTGAGAGTTGGGTTTGGGGGTTTGGGAGTGGTGGGTTTGGGTGGGAGGGTTGGGATTGGGGAGTGTTTGGGATTGGGAGTTTTGGGATGGGAGGTTTGGATTGGGAGAGAGTTTGGGATTGGGAGTGGGTTTGGGGAGGTTGGGAGTGGTGTGTGGATTGTGGGTTTGGGTGTGGTTTGGGATGGGTTGGGAGAGGTTTGGGATTGGGAGTGTGTTTGGGGGAGTTGGGATGGGAGTGGTTTGGGATTGGGAGGGTTTGGGATTGGGAGTGTTTGGGATTGGGAGTGTTTGGGATTGGGAGGTGTTGGGTTTGGGATTGTTGGGATGGGATTGGGATTGGGAGAGAGTTTGGGATTTGAGGGAGGGTTTGGGATTGTGAGAGAGTTTGGGATTGGGAGAGAGTTTGGGATTGGGTATGTTTGGGATTGGGTGAGAGTTTTGGATTGGGAATGTTTGGGATTGGGAGGGTTTGGGATTGTGAGAGAGTTTGGGATTGGGAATGTTTGGGATTGGGAGGGTTTGTGGATTGTGAGAGAGTTTGGGATTGGGAGGTTTGGGATGAGGTAGAGTTTGGGATTGGGAGGGTTTGGGATGTGAGAGAGTTTGGGATTGGGTGTGTTTGGGATTGTGAGAGAGTTTGGGATTGGGAGGGTTTGGGATTGGGAGAGAGTTTGGGATTGGGAGGGTTTGGGATTGGGAGTGTTTGGGATTGGGAGTTTTTGGGATGGGAGAGTTTGGGATTGGGAGAGAGTTTGGATTGGGAAAGAGTTTGGGATTGGGAGAGAGTTTGGGATTGGGAGAGAGTTTGGGATTGGGAATGTTTGGGATTGGGCGCGTTTGGGATTGGGAGAGAGTTTGGGATTTGGAGGGTTTGGGATTGTGAGAGAATTTGGGATTGGGAGAGAGTTTGGGGTTGGGAATATTTGGGATTGGGAGGGTTTGTGAGAGAGCTTGGGATTGGGAATGTTTGGGATTGGGAGTGTTTTGGATTGGGAGAGTTTGGGATTGGGAGAGAGTTTGGGATTGGGAGAGAGTTTGGGATTGGGAGAGAGTTTGGGATTGGGATGGTTTGGGATTGGGAGTGTTTTGGGATTGGGAGAGAGTTTGGGATTGGGAGTGTTTGGTATTGGCAGGGTTTGGGATTGGGAGGGTTTGGGATTGGGTGAGTCTGGAATTGGGAGAGAGTTTGGGATTGGGAGGGTTTGGAATTGGGTGGGTTTGGGATTGGGGAGGGTTTGGGATGGGGAAGTTTTGGGATTGGGAGGGTTTGGGATTGGGAGGATTTGGGATGTGAAGGTTTGGGATTGGAGGGATTGGGATTGTGAGGGTTTGGGATTGTGTGGGTTGGGATTGGGAGGGTTTGGGATTGGGAGGGTTTTTTGATGGGGAGTGTTTGGGATTGGGAGGGTTTGGGATTGGGAGGGTTTGGGATTGGGAGAGATTTTGGGATTGGGAGGGTTTGGGATTGGGAGAGACTTTGGGATTGGGAGGGTTTGGGATTGGGAGGGTTTGGGATTGGGAAGGTTTGGGATTGGGAATGTTTGGGATTGGGAGAGAGTTTGGGATTGGTAATGTTTGGGATTGTGAAAGAGTTTGGGATTGGGAATGTTTGGGATTGTGAGGGGTTGGGATTGTGAGAGAGTTCGGGATTTGGACAGAGTTTGGGATTGTGATTGTTTGGGATTGGGAGAGAGTTTGGAATTGGGAATGTTTGGGATTGGGAGGGTTTGGGATTGGGAGGGTTTGGGATTGGGAGGATTTGGGATTGGGAGATAGTTTGGGATTGGGAATATTTGGGATTGGGAGAGAGTTTGGGATTGGGAATGTTTGGGATTGTGAAAGAGTTTGGGATTGGGAATGTTTGGGATTGGGAGTGTTTGGGAATGGGAGAGTTTGGGATTGGGAGAGAGTTTGGGATTGGGATAGAGTTTGGGATTGGGAGGGTTTGGGATTGGGATAGAGTTTGGGATTGGGAATGTTTGGGATTGTGAAAGAGTTTGGGATTGGGAATGTTTGGGATTGTGAGGGGTTGGGATTGTGAGAGAGTTCGGGATTTGGACAGAGTTTGGGATTGGGATTGTTTGGGATTGGGGAGAGAGTTTGGAATTGGGAATGTTTGGGATTGGGAGGGTTTGGGATTGGGAGGGTTTGGGATTGGGAGGATTTGGGATTGGGAGATAGTTTGGGATTGGGAATATTTGGGATTGGGAGAGAGTTTGGGATTGGGAATGTTTGGGATTGGGAGAGTTTGGCTTTGGGAATGTTTGGGATTGGGAGAGAGTTTGGGATTGGGAATGTTTGGGATTGGGAGAGAGTTTGGGATTGGGAATGTTTGGGATTGGGAGGGTTTGGGGATTGGGAGTTTGGGATTGGGAGGGTTTGCGATTGTGAGAGAGTTTGGGATTTGGAGAGAGTTTGGTATTGGGAATGTTTGGGATTGGGAGAGAGTTTGGGATTGGGAATGTTTGGGATTGGGAGGGTTTGGGATTGGGAGGGTTTGGGATTGGGAGGGTTTGTGATTGGGAGGGTTTGGGATTGTGAGAGACTTTGGGATTGGGAATGTTTGGCATTGGGAGGGTTTGGGATTGTGAGAGAGTTTGGGATTTGGAGGTTTGGGATGAGGTAGAGAGTTTGGGTTTGGGATTGGGAGGGTTTGGGATTGTGAGAGAGTTTGAGATTGGGAGGGTTTGGGATTGGGAGAGAGTTTGGGATTGGGAGGGTTTGGGATTGGGAGAGAGTTTGGGATTGGGAGTGTTTGGGATTGGGAGTGTTTGGGATTGGGAGTATTTGGGATTGGGAGAGTTTGGGATTGGGAGAGAGTTTGGGGTTGGGAGGGTTTGGGATTGGGAGAGAGTTTGGGATTGGGAGAGAGTTTGGGATTGGGAGAGTATGGGATTGGGAGGGTTTGGGATTGGGAGGTTTTGGGATTGGGAGAGAGTTTGGGATTGGGAGAGTTTGGGATTGGGAGAGAGTTTGGGATTGGGAGGGTTTGGGATTTGGAGGGTTTGGGATTGGGAGTGTTTGGGATTGGGAGTGATTGGGATTGGGAGAGAGTTTGGGATTGGGAATGTTTGGGATTGGGAAGGTTTCGGATTGGGAGGGTTTGGGATTGGGAGAGAGTTTGGGATTGGGAATATTTGGGATTGGGAGAGAGTTTGGGATTGGGAATGTTTGGGATTGGGAAGGTTTCGGATTGGGAGGGTTTGGGATTGGGAGAGAGTTTGGGATTGGGAATATTTGGGATTGGGAGAGAGTTTGGGATTGGGAATGTTTGGGATTGGGAGAGAGTTTGGGATTGGGAATGTTTGGGATTGGGAGAGAGTTTGGGATTGGGAATGTTTGGGATTGGGAGTGTTTGGGAATGGGAGAGTTTGGGATTGGGAGAGAGTTTGGGATTGGGATAGAGTTTGCGATTGGGAGGGTTTGGGATTGGGAGTGAGTTTGTGATTGGGAATGTTTGGGATTGGGAGGGTTTGGGGTTGGGATAGAGTTTGGGATTTGGAGGGTTTGGGATTGTGAGAGAGTTTGGGGTTGGGAGAGAGTTTGGGATTGGGAATGTTTGGGTTTGGGAGGGTTTGGGATTGTGAGAGAGTTTGGGATTGGGAATGTTTGGGATTGGGAGTGTTTGGGATTGGGAGTGTTTGGGATTGGGAGAGTTTGGGATTGGGAGAGAGTTTGGGATTGGGAGGGTTTGGGATTGGGAGAGAGTTTGGGATTGGGAGAGTTTGGGATTGGGAGAGTTTGGGATTGGGAGAGAGTTTGGGATTGGGAGGGTTTGGGATTGGGAGAGAGTTTGGGATTGGGAGAGAGTTTGGGATTGGGAGAGTTTGGGATTGGCAGGGTTTGGGATTGGGAGGGTTTGTGATTGGGAGAGTCTGGGATTGGGAGAGAGTTTGGGATTGGGAGGGTTTGGAATTGGGAGGGTTTGGGATTGGGAGGGTTTGGGATGGGGAAGTTTTGGGATTGGGAGTGTTTGGGATTGGGAGGATTTGGGATGGGGAAGGTTTGGGATTGGGAGGGATTGGGATTGTGAGGGTTTGGGACTGTGAGGGTTGAGATTGGGAGGGTTTGGGATTGGGAGGGTTTGGGATGGGGAAGGTTTGGGATGGGGAGTGTTTGGGATTGGGAGGGTTTGGGATTGGGAGGGTTTGGGATTGGGAGGGTTTGGGATTGGGAGAGATTTTGGGATTGGGAAGGTTTGGGATTGGGAGGGTTTGTGATTGGGAAGGTTTGGGATTGGAATGTTTGGGATTGGGAGAGAGCTTGGGATTGGGAATGTTTGGGATTGGGAGAGAGTTTGGGATTGGGAATGTTTGGGATTGTGAGTGTTTGGGATTGTGAGTGAGTTCGGGATTGGGAGAGAGTTTGGGATTGGGATTGTTTGGGATTGGGAGAGAGTTTGGAATTGGGAATGTTTGGGATTGGGAGGGTTTGGGATTGGGAGGGTTTGGGATTGGGAGGATTTGGGATTGGGAGAGAGTTTGGGATTGGGAATATTTGGGATTGGGAGAGAGTTTGGGATTGGGAATGTTTGGGATTGGGAGCGAGTTTGGCTTTGGGAATGTTTGGGATTGGGAATGTTTGGGATTGGGAGAGAGTTTGGGATTGGGAGAGAGTTTGGGATTGGGAGGGTTTGGGATTGGGAGAGAGTTTGGGATTGGGAGAGAGTTTGGGATTGGGAGATTTTGGGATTGGGAGAGAGTTTGGGATTGGGAGAGAGTTTGGGATTGGGAGTGTTTGGTATTGGCAGGTTTTGGGATTGGGAGGGTTTGGGATTGGGTGAGTCTGGGATTGGGAGAGAGTTTGGGATTGAGAGGGTTTGGAATTGGGAGGGTTTGGGATTGGGAGAGATTTTGGGATTGGGAGGGTTTGGGATTGGGAGGGTTTGGGATTGGGAGGGTTTGGGATTGGGAGGGTTTGGGATTGGGAGAGATTTTGGGATTGGGAGGGTTTGGGATTGGGAGGGTTTGGGATTGGGAAGGTTTGGGATTGGGAATGTTTGGGATTGGGAGAGAGTTTGGGATTGGTAATGTTTGGGATTGTGAAAGAGTTTGGGATTGGGAATGTTTGGGATTGTGAGGGGTTGGGATTGTGAGAGAGTTCGGGATTTGGACAGAGTTTGGGATTGGGATTGTTTGGGATTGGGAGAGAGTTTGGAATTGGGAATGTTTGGGATTGGGAGGGTTTGGGATTGGGAGGATTTGGGATTGGGAGATAGTTTGGGATTGGGAATATTTGGGATTGGGAGAGAGTTTGGGATTGGGAATGTTTGGGATTGTGAAAGAGTTTGGGATTGGGAATGTTTGGGATTGGGAGGGTTTGGGGTTGGGATAGAGTTTGGGATTTGGACGGTTTGGGATTGTGAGAGAGTTTGGGATTGGGAATGTTTGTGTTTGGGAGTGTTTGGGATTGTGAGAGAGTTTGGGATTGGGAATGTTTGGGATTGGGAGTGTTTGGGATTGGGGAGTGTTTGGGATTGGGAGAGTTTGGGATGGGGAAGGTTTGTGATTGGGAGGGATTGGGATTGTGAGGGTTTGGGATTGTGAGGGTTGGGATTGGGAGGGTTTGGGATTGGGAGGGTTTGGGATGGGGAAGGTTTGGGATGGGGAGTGTTTGGGATTGGGAGGGTTTGGGATTGGGAGGGTTTGGGATTGGGAGAGATTTTGGGATTGGGAGGGTTTGGGATTGGGAGAGACTTTGGGATTGGGAGTGTTTGGGATTGGGAGGGTTTGGGATTGGGAAGGTTTGGGATTGGGAATGTTTGGGATTGGGAGAGAGTTTGGGATTGGTAATGTTTGGGATTGTGAAAGAGTTTGGGATTGGGAATGTTTGGGATTGTGAGGGGTTGGGATTGTGAGAGAGTTCGGGATTTGGACAGAGTTTGGGATTGGGATTGTTTGGGATTGGGAGAGAGTTTGGAATTGGGAATGTTTGGGATTGGGAGGGTTTGGGATTGGGAGGGTTTGGGATTGGGAGGATTTGGGATTGGGAGATAGTTTGGGATTGGGAATATTTGGGATTGGGGGAGAGTTTGGGATTGGGAATGTTTGGGATTGGGAGAGTTTGGCTTTGGGAATGTTTGGGATTGGGAGAGAGTTTGGGATTGGGAATGTTTGGGATTGGGAGAGAGTTTGGGATTGGGAATGTTTGGGATTGGGAGGGTTTGGGGATTGGGAGTTTGGGATTGGGAGGGTTTGCGATTGTGAGAGAGTTTGGGATTTGGAGAGAGTTTGGTATTGGGAATGTTTGGGATTGGGAGAGAGTTTGGGATTGGGAATGTTTGGGATTGGGAGGGTTTGGGATTGGGAGGGTTTGGGATTGGGAGGGTTTGTGATTGGGAGGGTTTGGGATTGTGAGAGACTTTGGGATTGGGAATGTTTGGCATTGGGAGGGTTTGGGATTGTGAGAGAGTTTGGGATTTGGAGGTTTGGGATGAGGTAGAGAGTTTGGGTTTGGGATTGGGAGGGTTTGGGATTGTGAGAGAGTTTGAGATTGGGTGTGTTTGGGATTGTGAGAGAGTTTGGGATTGGGAGGGTTTGGGATTGGGAGAGAGTTTGGGATTGGGAGTGTTTGGGATTGGGAGTGTTTGGGATTGGGAGTATTTGGGATTGGGAGAGTTTGGGATTGGGAGAGAGTTTGGGGTTGGGAGGGTTTGGGATTGGGAGAGAGTTTGGGATTGGGAGAGAGTTTGGGATTGGGAATGTTTGGGATTGGGAGGGTTTGGGGATTGGGAGTTTGGGATTGGGAGGGTTTGCGATTGTGAGAGAGTTTGGGATTTGGAGAGAGTTTGGTATTGGGAATGTTTGGGATTGGGAGAGAGTTTGGGATTGGGAATGTTTGGGATTGGGAGGGTTTGGGATTGGGAGGGTTTGGGATTGGGAGGGTTTGTGATTGGGAGGGTTTGGGATTGTGAGAGACTTTGGGATTGGGAATGTTTGGCATTGGGAGGGTTTGGGATTGTGAGAGAGTTTGAGATTGGGAGGGTTTGGGATTGGGAGAGAGTTTGGGATTGGGAGGGTTTGGGATTGGGAGAGAGTTTGGGATTGGGAGTGTTTGGGATTGGGAGTGTTTGGGATTGGGAGTATTTGGGATTGGGAGAGTTTGGGATTGGGAGAGAGTTTGGGTTTGGGAGGGTTTTGGGATTGGGAGAGAGTTTGGGATTGGGAGAGAGTTTGGGATTGGGAGAGTATGGGATTGGGAGGGTTTGGGATTGGGAGGTTTTGGGATTGGGAGAGAGTTTGGGATTGGGAGAGTTTGGGATTGGGACAGAGTTTGGGATTGGGAGGGTTTGGGATTTGGAGGGTTTGGGATTGGGAGTGTTTGGGATTGGGAGTGATTGGGATTGGGAGAGAGTTTGGGATTGGGAATGTTTGGGATTGGGAGAGAGTTTGGGATTGGGAATGTTTGGGATTGGGATGGTTTGGGATTGTGAGAGTTTGGGATTGGGAGAGAGTTTGGGATTGGGAATGTTTGGGATTGGGAAGGTTTCGGATTGGGAGGGTTTGGGATTGGGAGAGAGTTTGGGATTGGGAATATTTGGGATTGGGAGAGAGTTTGGGATTGGGAATGTTTGGGATTGGGAGAGAGTTTGGGATTGGGAATGTTTGGGATTGGGAGAGAGTTTGGGATTGGGAATGTTTGGGATTGGGAGTGTTTGGGAATGGGAGAGTTTGGGATTGGGAGAGAGTTTGGGATTGGGAGAGTTTGGGATTGGCAGGGTTTGGGATTGGGAGGGTTTGTGATTGGGAGAGTCTGGGATTGGGAGAGAGTTTGGGATTGGGAGGGTTTGGAATTGGGAGGGTTTGGGATTGGGAGGGTTTGGGATGGGGAAGTTTTGGGATTGGGAGTGTTTGGGATTGGGAGGATTTGGGATGGGGAAGGTTTGGGATTGGGAGGGATTGGGATTGTGAGGGTTTGGGATTGTGAGGGTTGAGATTGGGAGGGTTTGGGATTGGGAGGGTTTGGGATGGGGAAGGTTTGGGATGGGGAGTGTTTGGGATTGGGAGGGTTTGGGATTGGGAGGGTTTGGGATTGGGAGAGATTTTGGGATTGGGAAGGTTTGGGATTGGGAGGGTTTGGGATTGGGAACGTTTGGGATTGGAATGTTTGGGATTGGGAGTGTTTGGGATTGGGAGAGAGTTTAGGATTGGGAATGTTTGGGATTGTGAGTGTTTGGGATTGTGAGAGAGTTCGGGATTGGGAGAGAGTTTGGGATTGGGATTGTTTGGGATTGGGACAGAGTTTGGAATTGGGAATGTTTGGGATTGGGAGGGTTTGGGATTGGGAGGGTTTGGGATTGGGAGGATTTGGGATTGGGAGAGAGTTTGGGATTGGGAATATTTGGGATTGGGAGAGAGTTTGGGATTGGGAATGTTTGGGATTGGGAGCGAGTTTGGCTTTGGGAATGTTTGGGATTGGGAATGTTTGGGATTGGGAGAGAGTTTGGGATTGGGAGAGAGTTTGGGATTGGGAGGGTTTGGGATTGGGAGAGAGTTTGGGATTGGGAGAGAGTTTGGGATTGGGAGATTTTGGGATTGGGAGAGAGTTTGGGATTGGGAGAGAGTTTGTGATTGGGAGTGTTTGGTATTGGCAGGTTTTGGGATTGGGAGGGTTTGGGATTGGGTGAGTCTGGGATTGGGAGAGAGTTTGGGATTGGGAGGGTTTGGAATTGGGAGGGTTTGGGATTGGGAGGGTTTGGGATGGGGAAGTTTTGGGATTGGGAGGGTTTGGGATTGGGAGGATTTGGGATGTGAAGGTTTGGGATTGGGAGGGATTGGGATTGTGAGGGTTTGGGATAGTGTGGGTTGGGATTGGGAGGGTTTGGGATTGGGAGGGTTTGGGATTGGGAGAGATTTTGGGATTGGGAGGGTTTGGGATTGGGAGGGTTTGGGATTGGGAGGGTTTGGGATTGGGAGTGTTTGGGATTGGGAGAGATTTTGGGATTGGGAGGGTTTGGGATTGGGAGGGTTTGGGATTGGGAAGGTTTGGGATTGGGAATGTTTGGGATTGGGAGAGAGTTTGGGATTGGTAATGTTTGGGATTGTGAAAGAGTTTGGGATTGGGAATGTTTGGGATTGTGAGGGGTTGGGATTGTGAGAGAGTTCGGGATTTGGACAGAGTTTGGGATTGGGATTGTTTGGGATTGGGAGAGAGTTTGGAATTGGGAATGTTTGGGATTGGGAGGGTTTGGGATTGGGAGGATTTGGGATTGGGAGATAGTTTGGGATTGGGAATATTTGGGATTGGGAGAGAGTTTGGGATTGGGAATGTTTGGGATTGTGAAAGAGTTTGGGATTGGGAATGTTTGGGATTGGGAGTGTTTGGGAATGGGAGAGTTTGGGATTGGGAGAGAGTTTGGGATTGGGATAGAGTTTGGGATTGGGAGGGTTTGGGATTGGGAGAGAGTTTGGGATTGGGAATGTTTGGGATTGGGAGGGTTTGGGGTTGGGATAGAGTTTGGGATTTGGACGGTTTGGGATTGTGAGAGAGTTTGGGGTTGGGAGAGAGTTTGGGATTGGGAATGTTTGGGTTTGGGAGTGTTTGGGATTGTGAGAGAGTTTGGGATTGGGAATGTTTGGGATTGGGAGTGTTTGGGATTGGGAGTGTTTGGGATTGGGAGAGTTTGGGATGGGGAAGGTTTGTGATTGGGAGGGATTGGGATTGTGAGGGTTTGGGATTGTGAGGGTTGGGATTGGGAGGGTTTGGGATTGGGAGGGTTTGGGATGGGGAAGGTTTGGGATGGGGAGTGTTTGGGATTGGGAGGGTTTGGGATTGGGAGGGTTTGGGATTGGGAGAGATTTTGGGATTGGGAGGGTTTGGGATTGGGAAGGTTTGGGATTGGGAGAGAGTTTGGGATTGGTAATGTTTGGGATTGTGAAAGAGTTTGGGATTGGGAATGTTTGGGATTGTGAGGGGTTGGGATTGTGAGAGAGTTCGGGATTTGGACAGAGTTTGGGATTGGGATTGTTTGGGATTGGGAGAGAGTTTGGAATTGGGAATGTTTGGGATTGGGAGGGTTTGGGATTGGGAGGGTTTGGGATTGGGAGGATTTGGGATTGGGAGATAGTTTGGGATTGGGAATATTTGGGATTGGGAGAGAGTTTGGGATTGGGAATGTTTGGGATTGTGAAAGAGTTTGGGATTGGGAATGTTTGGGATTGGGAGCGTTTGGGAATGGGAGAGTTTGGGATTGGGAGAGAGTTTGGGATTGGGATAGAGTTTGGGATTGGGAGGGTTTGGGATTGGGATAGAGTTTGGGATTGGGAATGTTTGGGATTGTGAAAGAGTTTGGGATTGGGAATGTTTGGGATTGTGAGGGGTTGGGATTGTGAGAGAGTTCGGGATTTGGACAGAGTTTGGGATTGGGATTGTTTGGGATTGGGAGAGAGTTTGGAATTGGGAATGTTTGGGATTGGGAGGGTTTGGGATTGGGAGGGTTTGGGATTGGGAGGATTTGGGATTGGGAGATAGTTTGGGATTGGGAATATTTGGGATTGGGAGAGAGTTTGGGATTGGGAATGTTTGGGATTGGGAGAGTTTGGCTTTGGGAATGTTTGGGATTGGGAGAGAGTTTGGGATTGGGAATGTTTGGGATTGGGAGAGAGTTTGGGATTGGGAATGTTTGGGATTGGGAGGGTTTGGGGATTGGGAGTTTGGGATTGGGAGGGTTTGCGATTGTGAGAGAGTTTGGGATTTGGAGAGAGTTTGGTATTGGGAATGTTTGGGATTGGGAGAGAGTTTGGGATTGGGAATGTTTGGGATTGGGAGGGTTTGGGATTGGGAGGGTTTGGGATTGGGAGGGTTTGTGATTGGGAGGGTTTGGGATTGTGAGAGACTTTGGGATTGGGAATGTTTGGCATTGGGAGGGTTTGGGATTGTGAGAGAGTTTGGGATTTGGAGGTTTGGGATGAGGTAGAGAGTTTGGGTTTGGGATTGGGAGGGTTTGGGATTGTGAGAGAGTTTGAGATTGGGAGGGTTTGGGATTGGGAGAGAGTTTGGGATTGGGAGGGTTTGGGATTGGGAGAGAGTTTGGGATTGGGAGTGTTTGGGATTGGGAGTGTTTGGGATTGGGAGTATTTGGGATTGGGAGAGTTTGGGATTGGGAGAGAGTTTGGGCTTGGGAGGGTTTGGGATTGGGAGAGAGTTTGGGATTGGGAGGGTTTGGGATTGGGAGAGAGTTTGGGATTGGGAATATTTGGGATTGGGAGAGAGTTTGGGATTGGGAATGTTTGGGATTGGGAAGGTTTCGGATTGGGAGGGTTTGGGATTGGGAGAGAGTTTGGGATTGGGAATATTTGGGATTGGGAGAGAGTTTGGGATTGGGAATGTTTGGGATTGGGAGAGAGTTTGGGATTGGGAATGTTTGGGATTGGGAGAGAGTTTGGGATTGGGAATGTTTGGGATTGGGAGTGTTTGGGAATGGGAGAGTTTGGGATTGGGAGAGAGTTTGGGATTGGGATAGAGTTTGCGATTGGGAGGGTTTGGGATTGGGAGAGAGTTTGTGATTGGGAATGTTTGGGATTGGGAGGGTTTGGGGTTGGGATAGAGTTTGGGATTTGGAGGGTTTGGGATTGTGAGAGAGTTTGGGGTTGGGAGAGAGTTTGGGATTGGGAATGTTTGGGTTTGGGAGGGTTTGGGATTGTGAGAGAGTTTGGGATTGGGAATGTTTGGGATTGGGAGTGTTTGGGATTGGGAGTGTTTGGGATTGGGAGAGTTTGGGATTGGGAGAGAGTTTGGGATTGGGAGGGTTTGGGATTGGGAGAGAGTTTGGGATTGGGAGAGTTTGGGATTGGGAGAGTTTGGGATTGGGAGAGAGTTTGGGATTGGGAGGGTTTGGGATTGGGAGAGAGTTTGGGATTGGGAGAGAGTTTGGGATTGGGAGAGTTTGGGATTGGCAGGGTTTGGGATTGGGAGGGTTTGTGATTGGGAGAGTCTGGGATTGGGAGAGAGTTTGGGATTGGGAGGGTTTGGAATTGGGAGGGTTTGGGATTGGGAGGGTTTGGGATGGGGAAGTTTTGGGATTGGGAGTGTTTGGGATTGGGAGGATTTGGGATGGGGAAGGTTTGGGATTGGGAGGGATTGGGATTGTGAGGGTTTGGGATTGTGAGGGTTGAGATTGGGAGGGTTTGGGATTGGGAGGGTTTGGGATGGGGAAGGTTTGGGATGGGGAGTGTTTGGGATTGGGAGGGTTTGGGATTGGGAGGGTTTGGGATTGGGAGGGTTTGGGATTGGGAGAGATTTTGGGATTGGGAAGGTTTGGGATTGGGAGGGTTTGTGATTGGGAAGGTTTGGGATTGGAATGTTTGGGATTGGGAGAGAGCTTGGGATTGGGAATGTTTGGGATTGGGAGAGAGTTTGGGATTGGGAATGTTTGGGATTGTGAGTGTTTGGGATTGTGAGTGAGTTCGGGATTGGGAGAGAGTTTGGGATTGGGATTGTTTGGGATTGGGAGAGAGTTTGGAATTGGGAATGTTTGGGATTGGGAGGGTTTGGGATTGGGAGGGTTTGGGATTGGGAGGATTTGGGATTGGGAGAGAGTTTGGGATTGGGAATATTTGGGATTGGGAGAGAGTTTGGGATTGGGAATGTTTGGGATTGGGAGCGAGTTTGGCTTTGGGAATGTTTGGGATTGGGAATGTTTGGGATTGGGAGAGAGTTTGGGATTGGGAGAGAGTTTGGGATTGGGAGGGTTTGGGATTGGGAGAGAGTTTGGGATTGGGAGAGAGTTTGGGATTGGGAGATTTTGGGATTGGGAGAGAGTTTGGGATTGGGAGTGTTTGGTATTGGCAGGTTTTGGGATTGGGAGGGTTTGGGATTGGGTGAGTCTGGGATTGGGAGAGAGTTTGGGATTGAGAGGGTTTGGAATTGGGAGGGTTTGGGATTGGGAGAGATTTTGGGATTGGGAGGGTTTGGGATTGGGAGGGTTTGGGATTGGGAGGGTTTGGGATTGGGAGGGTTTGGGATTGGGAGAGATTTTGGGATTGGGAGGGTTTGGGATTGGGAGGGTTTGGGATTGGGAAGGTTTGGGATTGGGAATGTTTGGGATTGGGAGAGAGTTTGGGATTGGTAATGTTTGGGATTGTGAAAGAGTTTGGGATTGGGAATGTTTGGGATTGTGAGGGGTTGGGATTGTGAGAGAGTTCGGGATTTGGACAGAGTTTGGGATTGGGATTGTTTGGGATTGGGAGAGAGTTTGGAATTGGGAATGTTTGGGATTGGGAGGGTTTGGGATTGGGAGGATTTGGGATTGGGAGATAGTTTGGGATTGGGAATATTTGGGATTGGGAGAGAGTTTGGGATTGGGAATGTTTGGGATTGTGAAAGAGTTTGGGATTGGGAATGTTTGGGATTGGGAGTGTTTGGGAATGGGAGAGTTTGGGATTGGGAGAGAGTTTGGGATTGGGATAGAGTTTGGGATTGGGAGGGTTTGGGATTGGGAGAGAGTTTGGGATTGGGAATGTTTGGGATTGGGAGGGTTTGGGGTTGGGATAGAGTTTGGGATTTGGACGGTTTGGGATTGTGAGAGAGTTTGGGGTTGGGAGAGAGTTTGGGATTGGGAATGTTTGTGTTTGGGAGTGTTTGGGATTGTGAGAGAGTTTGGGATTGGGAATGTTTGGGATTGGGAGTGTTTGGGATTGGGAGTGTTTGGGATTGGGAGAGTTTGGGATGGGGAAGGTTTGTGATTGGGAGGGATTGGGATTGTGAGGGTTTGGGATTGTGAGGGTTGGGATTGGGAGGGTTTGGGATTGGGAGGGTTTGGGATGGGGAAGGTTTGGGATGGGGAGTGTTTGGGATTGGGAGGGTTTGGGATTGGGAGGGTTTGGGATTGGGAGAGATTTTGGGATTGGGAGGGTTTGGGATTGGGAGAGACTTTGGGATTGGGAGTGTTTGGGATTGGGAGGGTTTGGGATTGGGAAGGTTTGGGATTGGGAATGTTTGGGATTGGGAGAGAGTTTGGGATTGGTAATGTTTGGGATTGTGAAAGAGTTTGGGATTGGGAATGTTTGGGATTGTGAGGGGTTGGGATTGTGAGAGAGTTCGGGATTTGGACAGAGTTTGGGATTGGGATTGTTTGGGATTGGGAGAGAGTTTGGAATTGGGAATGTTTGGGATTGGGAGGGTTTGGGATTGGGAGGGTTTGGGATTGGGAGGATTTGGGATTGGGAGATAGTTTGGGATTGGGAATATTTGGGATTGGGGGAGAGTTTGGGATTGGGAATGTTTGGGATTGGGAGAGTTTGGCTTTGGGAATGTTTGGGATTGGGAGAGAGTTTGGGATTGGGAATGTTTGGGATTGGGAGAGAGTTTGGGATTGGGAATGTTTGGGATTGGGAGGGTTTGGGGATTGGGAGTTTGGGATTGGGAGGGTTTGCGATTGTGAGAGAGTTTGGGATTTGGAGAGAGTTTGGTATTGGGAATGTTTGGGATTGGGAGAGAGTTTGGGATTGGGAATGTTTGGGATTGGGAGGGTTTGGGATTGGGAGGGTTTGGGATTGGGAGGGTTTGTGATTGGGAGGGTTTGGGATTGTGAGAGACTTTGGGATTGGGAATGTTTGGCATTGGGAGGGTTTGGGATTGTGAGAGAGTTTGGGATTTGGAGGTTTGGGATGAGGTAGAGAGTTTGGGTTTGGGATTGGGAGGGTTTGGGATTGTGAGAGAGTTTGAGATTGGGTGTGTTTGGGATTGTGAGAGAGTTTGGGATTGGGAGGGTTTGGGATTGGGAGAGAGTTTGGGATTGGGAGTGTTTGGGATTGGGAGTGTTTGGGATTGGGAGTATTTGGGATTGGGAGAGTTTGGGATTGGGAGAGAGTTTGGGGTTGGGAGGGTTTGGGATTGGGAGAGAGTTTGGGATTGGGAGAGAGTTTGGGATTGGGAATGTTTGGGATTGGGAGGGTTTGGGGATTGGGAGTTTGGGATTGGGAGGGTTTGCGATTGTGAGAGAGTTTGGGATTTGGAGAGAGTTTGGTATTGGGAATGTTTGGGATTGGGAGAGAGTTTGGGATTGGGAATGTTTGGGATTGGGAGGGTTTGGGATTGGGAGGGTTTGGGATTGGGAGGGTTTGTGATTGGGAGGGTTTGGGATTGTGAGAGACTTTGGGATTGGGAATGTTTGGCATTGGGAGGGTTTGGGATTGTGAGAGAGTTTGAGATTGGGAGGGTTTGGGATTGGGAGAGAGTTTGGGATTGGGAGGGTTTGGGATTGGGAGAGAGTTTGGGATTGGGAGTGTTTGGGATTGGGAGTGTTTGGGATTGGGAGTATTTGGGATTGGGAGAGTTTGGGATTGGGAGAGAGTTTGGGTTTGGGAGGGTTTGGGATTGGGAGAGAGTTTGGGATTGGGAGAGAGTTTGGGATTGGGAGAGTATGGGATTGGGAGGGTTTGGGATTGGGAGGTTTTGGGATTGGGAGAGAGTTTGGGATTGGGAGAGTTTGGGATTGGGACAGAGTTTGGGATTGGGAGGGTTTGGGATTTGGAGGGTTTGGGATTGGGAGTGTTTGGGATTGGGAGTGATTGGGATTGGGAGAGAGTTTGGGATTGGGAATGTTTGGGATTGGGAGAGAGTTTGGGATTGGGAATGTTTGGGATTGGGATGGTTTGGGATTGTGAGAGTTTGGGATTGGGAGAGAGTTTGGGATTGGGAATGTTTGGGATTGGGAAGGTTTCGGATTGGGAGGGTTTGGGATTGGGAGAGAGTTTGGGATTGGGAATATTTGGGATTGGGAGAGAGTTTGGGATTGGGAATGTTTGGGATTGGGAGACAGTTTGGGATTGGGAATGTTTGGGATTGGGAGAGAGTTTGGGATTGGGAATGTTTGGGATTGGGAGTGTTTGGGAATGGGAGAGTTTGGGATTGGGAGAGAGTTTGGGATTGGGAGAGTTTGGGATTGGCAGGGTTTGGGATTGGGAGGGTTTGTGATTGGGAGAGTCTGGGATTGGGAGAGAGTTTGGGATTGGGAGGGTTTGGAATTGGGAGGGTTTGGGATTGGGAGGGTTTGGGATGGGGAAGTTTTGGGATTGGGAGTGTTTGGGATTGGGAGGATTTGGGATGGGGAAGGTTTGGGATTGGGAGGGATTGGGATTGTGAGGGTTTGGGATTGTGAGGGTTGAGATTGGGAGGGTTTGGGATTGGGAGGGTTTGGGATGGGGAAGGTTTGGGATGGGGAGTGTTTGGGATTGGGAGGGTTTGGGATTGGGAGGGTTTGGGATTGGGAGAGATTTTGGGATTGGGAAGGTTTGGGATTGGGAGGGTTTGGGATTGGGAACGTTTGGGATTGGAATGTTTGGGATTGGGAGTGTTTGGGATTGGGAGAGAGTTTAGGATTGGGAATGTTTGGGATTGTGAGTGTTTGGGATTGTGAGAGAGTTCGGGATTGGGAGAGAGTTTGGGATTGGGATTGTTTGGGATTGGGACAGAGTTTGGAATTGGGAATGTTTGGGATTGGGAGGGTTTGGGATTGGGAGGGTTTGGGATTGGGAGGATTTGGGATTGGGAGAGAGTTTGGGATTGGGAATATTTGGGATTGGGAGAGAGTTTGGGATTGGGAATGTTTGGGATTGGGAGCGAGTTTGGCTTTGGGAATGTTTGGGATTGGGAATGTTTGGGATTGGGAGAGAGTTTGGGATTGGGAGAGAGTTTGGGATTGGGAGGGTTTGGGATTGGGAGAGAGTTTGGGATTGGGAGAGAGTTTGGGATTGGGAGATTTTGGGATTGGGAGAGAGTTTGGGATTGGGAGAGAGTTTGTGATTGGGAGTGTTTGGTATTGGCAGGTTTTGGGATTGGGAGGGTTTGGGATTGGGTGAGTCTGGGATTGGGAGAGAGTTTGGGATTGGGAGGGTTTGGAATTGGGAGGGTTTGGGATTGGGAGGGTTTGGGATGGGGAAGTTTTGGGATTGGGAGGGTTTGGGATTGGGAGGATTTGGGATGTGAAGGTTTGGGATTGGGAGGGATTGGGATTGTGAGGGTTTGGGATAGTGTGGGTTGGGATTGGGAGGGTTTGGGATTGGGAGGGTTTGGGATTGGGAGAGATTTTGGGATTGGGAGGGTTTGGGATTGGGAGGGTTTGGGATTGGGAGGGTTTGGGATTGGGAGGGTTTGGGATTGGGAGAGATTTTGGGATTGGGAGGGTTTGGGATTGGGAGGGTTTGGGATTGGGAAGGTTTGGGATTGGGAATGTTTGGGATTGGGAGAGAGTTTGGGATTGGTAATGTTTGGGATTGTGAAAGAGTTTGGGATTGGGAATGTTTGGGATTGTGAGGGGTTGGGATTGTGAGAGAGTTCGGGATTTGGACAGAGTTTGGGATTGGGATTGTTTGGGATTGGGAGAGAGTTTGGAATTGGGAATGTTTGGGATTGGGAGGGTTTGGGATTGGGAGGGTTTGGGATTGGGAGGGTTTGTGATTGGGAGGGTTTGGGATTGGGAGGGTTTGGGATTGGGAGAGAGTTTGGGATTGGGAGAGAGTTTGGGATTGGGAGATTTTGGGATTGGGAGAGAGTTTGGGATTGGGAGAGAGTTTGGGATTGGGAGTGTTTGGTATTGGCAGGTTTTGGGATTGGGAGATAGTTTGGGATTGGGAATATTTGGGATTGGGGGAGAGTTTGGGATTGGGAATGTTTGGGATTGGGAGAGTTTGGCTTTGGGAATGTTTGGGATTGGGAGAGAGTTTGGGATTGGGAATGTTTGGGATTGGGAGAGAGTTTGGGATTGGGAATGTTTGGGATTGGGAGGGTTTGGGGATTGGGAGTTTGGGATTGGGAGGGTTTGCGATTGTGAGAGAGTTTGGGATTTGGAGAGAGTTTGGTATTGGGAATGTTTGGGATTGGGAGAGAGTTTGGGATTGGGAATGTTTGGGATTGGGAGGGTTTGGGATTGGGAGGGTTTGGGATTGGGAGGGTTTGTGATTGGGAGGGTTTGGGATTGTGAGAGACTTTGGGATTGGGAATGTTTGGCATTGGGAGGGTTTGGGATTGTGAGAGAGTTTGGGATTTGGAGGTTTGGGATGAGGTAGAGAGTTTGGGTTTGGGATTGGGAGGGTTTGGGATTGTGAGAGAGTTTGAGATTGGGTGTGTTTGGGATTGTGAGAGAGTTTGGGATTGGGAGGGTTTGGGATTGGGAGAGAGTTTGGGATTGGGAGTGTTTGGGATTGGGAGTGTTTGGGATTGGGAGTATTTGGGATTGGGAGAGTTTGGGATTGGGAGAGAGTTTGGGGTTGGGAGGGTTTGGGATTGGGAGAGAGTTTGGGATTGGGAGAGAGTTTGGGATTGGGAATGTTTGGGATTGGGAGGGTTTGGGGATTGGGAGTTTGGGATTGGGAGGGTTTGCGATTGTGAGAGAGTTTGGGATTTGGAGAGAGTTTGGTATTGGGAATGTTTGGGATTGGGAGAGAGTTTGGGATTGGGAATGTTTGGGATTGGGAGGGTTTGGGATTGGGAGGGTTTGGGATTGGGAGGGTTTGTGATTGGGAGGGTTTGGGATTGTGAGAGACTTTGGGATTGGGAATGTTTGGCATTGGGAGGGTTTGGGATTGTGAGAGAGTTTGAGATTGGGAGGGTTTGGGATTGGGAGAGAGTTTGGGATTGGGAGGGTTTGGGATTGGGAGAGAGTTTGGGATTGGGAGTGTTTGGGATTGGGAGTGTTTGGGATTGGGAGTATTTGGGATTGGGAGAGTTTGGGATTGGGAGAGAGTTTGGGTTTGGGAGGGTTTGGGATTGGGAGAGAGTTTGGGATTGGGAGAGAGTTTGGGATTGGGAGAGTATGGGATTGGGAGGGTTTGGGATTGGGAGGTTTTGGGATTGGGAGAGAGTTTGGGATTGGGAGAGTTTGGGATTGGGACAGAGTTTGGGATTGGGAGGGTTTGGGATTTGGAGGGTTTGGGATTGGGAGTGTTTGGGATTGGGAGTGATTGGGATTGGGAGAGAGTTTGGGATTGGGAATGTTTGGGATTGGGAGAGAGTTTGGGATTGGGAATGTTTGGGATTGGGATGGTTTGGGATTGTGAGAGTTTGGGATTGGGAGAGAGTTTGGGATTGGGAATGTTTGGGATTGGGAAGGTTTCGGATTGGGAGGGTTTGGGATTGGGAGAGAGTTTGGGATTGGGAATATTTGGGATTGGGAGAGAGTTTGGGATTGGGAATGTTTGGGATTGGGAGACAGTTTGGGATTGGGAATGTTTGGGATTGGGAGAGAGTTTGGGATTGGGAATGTTTGGGATTGGGAGTGTTTGGGAATGGGAGAGTTTGGGATTGGGAGAGAGTTTGGGATTGGGAGAGTTTGGGATTGGCAGGGTTTGGGATTGGGAGGGTTTGTGATTGGGAGAGTCTGGGATTGGGAGAGAGTTTGGGATTGGGAGGGTTTGGAATTGGGAGGGTTTGGGATTGGGAGGGTTTGGGATGGGGAAGTTTTGGGATTGGGAGTGTTTGGGATTGGGAGGATTTGGGATGGGGAAGGTTTGGGATTGGGAGGGATTGGGATTGTGAGGGTTTGGGATTGTGAGGGTTGAGATTGGGAGGGTTTGGGATTGGGAGGGTTTGGGATGGGGAAGGTTTGGGATGGGGAGTGTTTGGGATTGGGAGGGTTTGGGATTGGGAGGGTTTGGGATTGGGAGAGATTTTGGGATTGGGAAGGTTTGGGATTGGGAGGGTTTGGGATTGGGAACGTTTGGGATTGGAATGTTTGGGATTGGGAGTGTTTGGGATTGGGAGAGAGTTTAGGATTGGGAATGTTTGGGATTGTGAGTGTTTGGGATTGTGAGAGAGTTCGGGATTGGGAGAGAGTTTGGGATTGGGATTGTTTGGGATTGGGACAGAGTTTGGAATTGGGAATGTTTGGGATTGGGAGGGTTTGGGATTGGGAGGGTTTGGGATTGGGAGGATTTGGGATTGGGAGAGAGTTTGGGATTGGGAATATTTGGGATTGGGAGAGAGTTTGGGATTGGGAATGTTTGGGATTGGGAGCGAGTTTGGCTTTGGGAATGTTTGGGATTGGGAATGTTTGGGATTGGGAGAGAGTTTGGGATTGGGAGAGAGTTTGGGATTGGGAGGGTTTGGGATTGGGAGAGAGTTTGGGATTGGGAGAGAGTTTGGGATTGGGAGATTTTGGGATTGGGAGAGAGTTTGGGATTGGGAGAGAGTTTGTGATTGGGAGTGTTTGGTATTGGCAGGTTTTGGGATTGGGAGGGTTTGGGATTGGGTGAGTCTGGGATTGGGAGAGAGTTTGGGATTGGGAGGGTTTGGAATTGGGAGGGTTTGGGATTGGGAGGGTTTGGGATGGGGAAGTTTTGGGATTGGGAGGGTTTGGGATTGGGAGGATTTGGGATGTGAAGGTTTGGGATTGGGAGGGATTGGGATTGTGAGGGTTTGGGATAGTGTGGGTTGGGATTGGGAGGGTTTGGGATTGGGAGGGTTTGGGATTGGGAGAGATTTTGGGATTGGGAGGGTTTGGGATTGGGAGGGTTTGGGATTGGGAGGGTTTGGGATTGGGAGGGTTTGGGATTGGGAGAGATTTTGGGATTGGGAGGGTTTGGGATTGGGAGGGTTTGGGATTGGGAAGGTTTGGGATTGGGAATGTTTGGGATTGGGAGAGAGTTTGGGATTGGTAATGTTTGGGATTGTGAAAGAGTTTGGGATTGGGAATGTTTGGGATTGTGAGGGGTTGGGATTGTGAGAGAGTTCGGGATTTGGACAGAGTTTGGGATTGGGATTGTTTGGGATTGGGAGAGAGTTTGGAATTGGGAATGTTTGGGATTGGGAGGGTTTGGGATTGGGAGGATTTGGGATTGGGAGATAGTTTGGGATTGGGAATATTTGGGATTGGGAGAGAGTTTGGGATTGGGAATGTTTGGGATTGTGAAAGAGTTTGGGATTGGGAATGTTTGGGATTGGGAGTGTTTGGGAATGGGAGAGTTTGGGATTGGGAGAGAGTTTGGGATTGGGATAGAGTTTGGGATTGGGAGGGTTTGGGATTGGGAGAGAGTTTGGGATTGGGAATGTTTGGGATTGGGAGGGTTTGGGGTTGGGATAGAGTTTGGGATTTGGACGGTTTGGGATTGTGAGAGAGTTTGGGGTTGGGAGAGAGTTTGGGATTGGGAATGTTTGGGTTTGGGAGTGTTTGGGATTGTGAGAGAGTTTGGGATTGGGAATGTTTGGGATTGGGAGTGTTTGGGATTGGGAGTGTTTGGGATTGGGAGAGTTTGGGATGGGGAAGGTTTGTGATTGGGAGGGATTGGGATTGTGAGGGTTTGGGATTGTGAGGGTTGGGATTGGGAGGGTTTGGGATTGGGAGGGTTTGGGATGGGGAAGGTTTGGGATGGGGAGTGTTTGGGATTGGGAGGGTTTGGGATTGGGAGGGTTTGGGATTGGGAGAGATTTTGGGATTGGGAGGGTTTGGGATTGGGAGAGACTTTGGGATTGGGAGGGTTTGGGATTGGGAGGGTTTGGGATTGGGAAGGTTTGGGATTGGGAGAGAGTTTGGGATTGGTAATGTTTGGGATTGTGAAAGAGTTTGGGATTGGGAATGTTTGGGATTGTGAGGGGTTGGGATTGTGAGAGAGTTCGGGATTTGGACAGAGTTTGGGATTGGGATTGTTTGGGATTGGGAGAGAGTTTGGAATTGGGAATGTTTGGGATTGGGAGGGTTTGGGATTGGGAGGGTTTGGGATTGGGAGGATTTGGGATTGGGAGATAGTTTGGGATTGGGAATATTTGGGATTGGGAGAGAGTTTGGGATTGGGAATGTTTGGGATTGTGAAAGAGTTTGGGATTGGGAATGTTTGGGATTGGGAGTGTTTGGGAATGGGAGAGTTTGGGATTGGGAGAGAGTTTGGGATTGGGATAGAGTTTGGGATTGGGAGGGTTTGGGATTGGGATAGAGTTTGGGATTGGGAATGTTTGGGATTGTGAAAGAGTTTGGGATTGGGAATGTTTGGGATTGTGAGGGGTTGGGATTGTGAGAGAGTTCGGGATTTGGACAGAGTTTGGGATTGGGATTGTTTGGGATTGGGAGAGAGTTTGGAATTGGGAATGTTTGGGATTGGGAGGGTTTGGGATTGGGATGGTTTGGGATTGGGAGGATTTGGGATTGGGAGATAGTTTGGGATTGGGAATATTTGGGATTGGGAGAGAGTTTGGGATTGGGAATGTTTGGGATTGGGAGAGTTTGGCTTTGGGAATGTTTGGGATTGGGAGAGAGTTTGGGATTGGGAATGTTTGGGATTGGGAGAGAGTTTGGGATTGGGAATGTTTGGGATTGGGAGGGTTTGGGGATTGGGAGTTTGGGATTGGGAGGGTTTGCGATTGTGAGAGAGTTTGGGATTTGGAGAGAGTTTGGTATTGGGAATGTTTGGGATTGGGAGAGAGTTTGGGATTGGGAATGTTTGGGATTGGGAGGGTTTGGGATTGGGAGGGTTTGGGATTGGGAGGGTTTGTGATTGGGAGGGTTTGGGATTGTGAGAGACTTTGGGATTGGGAATGTTTGGCATTGGGAGGGTTTGGGATTGTGAGAGAGTTTGGGATTTGGAGGTTTGGGATGAGGTAGAGAGTTTGGGTTTGGGATTGGGAGGGTTTGGGATTGTGAGAGAGTTTGAGATTGGGAGGGTTTGGGATTGGGAGAGAGTTTGGGATTGGGAGGGTTTGGGATTGGGAGAGAGTTTGGGATTGGGAGTGTTTGGGATTGGGAGTGTTTGGGATTGGGAGTATTTGGGATTGGGAGAGTTTGGGATTGGGAGAGAGTTTGGGGTTGGGAGGGTTTGGGATTGGGAGAGAGTTTGGGATTGGGAGAGAGTTTGGGATTGGGAGAGTATGGGATTGGGAGGGTTTGGGATTGGGAGGTTTTGGGATTGGGAGAGAGTTTGGGATTGGGAGAGTTTGGGATTGGGAGAGAGTTTGGGATAGGGCGGGTTTGGGATTTGGAGGGTTTGGGATTGGGATTGTTTGGGATTGGGAGTGATTGGGATTGGGAGAGAGTATGGCATTGGGAATGTTTGGGATTGGGATGGTTTGGGATTGTGAGAGTTTGGGATTGGGAGAGAGTTTGGGATTGGGAATGTTTGGGATTGGGAAGGTTTCGGATTGGGAGGGTTTGGGATTGGGAGAGAGTTTGGGATTGGGAATATTTGGGATTGGGAGAGAGTTTGGGATTGGGAATGTTTGGGATTGGGAGAGAGTTTGGGATTGGGAATGTTTGGGATTGGGAGAGAGTTTGGGATTGGGAATGTTTGGGATTGGGAGTGTTTGGGAATGGGAGAGTTTGGGATTGGGAGAGAGTTTGGGATTGGGATAGAGTTTGCGATTGGGAGGGTTTGGGATTGGGAGAGAGTTTGGGATTGGGAATGTTTGGGATTGGGAGGGTTTGGGGTTGGGATAGAGTTTGGGATTTGGAGGGTTTGGGATTGTGAGAGAGTTTGGGGTTGGGAGAGAGTTTGGGATTGGGAATGTTTGGGTTTGGGAGGGTTTGGGATTGTGAGAGAGTTTGGGATTGGGAATGTTTGGGATTGGGAGTGTTTGGGATTGGGAGTGTTTGGGATTGGGAGAGTTTGGGATTGGGAGAGAGTTTGGGATTGGGAGGGTTTGGGATTGGGAGAGAGTTTGGGATTGGGAGAGTTTGGGATTGGGAGAGTTTGGGATTGGGAGAGAGTTTGGGATTGGGAGGGTTTGGGATTGGGAGAGAGTTTGGGATTGGGAGAGAGTTTGGGATTGGGAGAGTTTGGGATTGGCAGGGTTTGGGATTGGGAGGGTTTGTGATTGGGAGAGTCTGGGATTGGGAGAGAGTTTGGGATTGGGAGGGTTTGGAATTGGGAGGGTTTGGGATTGGGAGGGTTTGGGATGGGGAAGTTTTGGGATTGGGAGTGTTTGGGATTGGGAGGATTTGGGATGGGGAAGGTTTGGGATTGGGAGGGTTTGGAATTGGGAGGGTTTGGGATTGGGAGGGTTTGGGATGGGGAAGTTTTGGGATTGGGAGGGTTTGGGATTGGGAGGATTTGGGATGGGGAAGGTTTGGGATTGGGAGGGATTGGGATTGTGAGGGTTTGGGATTGTGAGGGTTGAGATTGGGAGGGTTTGGGATTGGGAGGGTTTGGGATGGGGAAGGTTTGGGATGGGGAGTGTTTGGGATTGGGAGGGTTTGGGATTGGGAGGGTTTGGGATTGGGAGAGATTTTGGGATTGGGAAGGTTTGGGATTGGGAGGGTTTGGCATTGGGAAGGTTTGGGATTGGAATGTTTGGGATTGGGAGAGAGCTTGGGATTGGGAATGTTTGGGATTGGGAGAGAGTTTGGGATTGGGAATGTTTGGGATTGTGAGTGTTTGGGATTGTGAGAGAGTTCGGGATTGGGAGAGAGTTTGGGATTGGGATTGTTTGGGATTGGGAGAGAGTTTGGAATTGGGAATGTTTGGGATTGGGAGGGTTTGGGATTGGGAGGGTTTGGGATTGGGAGGATTTGGGATTGGGAGAGAGTTTGGGATTGGGAATATTTGGGATTGGGAGAGAGTTTGGGATTGGGAATGTTTGGGATTGGGAGCGAGTTTGGCTTTGGGAATGTTTGGGATTGGGAATGTTTGGGATTGGGAGAGAGTTTGGGATTGGGAGAGAGTTTGGGATTGGGAGGGTTTGGGATTGGGAGAGAGTTTGGGATTGGGAGAGAGTTTGGGATTGGGAGATTTTGGGATTGGGAGAGAGTTTGGGATTGGGAGAGAGTTTGGGATTGGGAGTGTTTGGTATTGGCAGGTTTTGGGATTGGGAGGGTTTGGGATTGGGTGAGTCTGGGATTGGGAGAGAGTTTGGGATTGAGAGGGTTTGGAATTGGGAGGGTTTGGGATTGGGAGGGTTTGGGATGGGGAAGTTTTGGGATTGGGAGGGTTTGGGATTGGGAGGATTTGGGATGTGAAGGTTTGGGATTGGGAGGGATTGGGATTGTGAGGGTTTGGGATAGTGTGGGTTGGGATTGGGAGAGTTTGGGATTGGGAGGGTTTGGGATTGGAGAGATTTTGGGATTGGGAGGGTTTGGGATTGGGAGAGACTTTGGGATTGGGAGGGTTTGGGATTGGGAGGGTTTGGGATTGGGAAGGTTTGGGATTGGGAATGTTTGGGATTGGGAGAGAGTTTGGGATTGGTAATGTTTGGGATTGTGAAAGAGTTTGGGATTGGGAATGTTTGGGATTGTGAGGGGTTGGGATTGTGAGAGAGTTCGGGATTTGGACAGAGTTTGGGATTGGGATTGTTTGGGATTGGGAGAGAGTTTGGAATTGGGAATGTTTGGGATTGGGAGGGTTTGGGATTGGGAGGATTTGGGATTGGGAGATAGTTTGGGATTGGGAATATTTGGGATTGGGAGAGAGTTTGGGATTGGGAATGTTTGGGATTGTGAAAGAGATTGGGATTGGGAATGTTTGGGATTGGGAGTGTTTGGGAATGGGAGAGTTTGGGATTGGGAGAGAGTTTGGGATTGGGATAGAGTTTGGGATTGGGAGGGTTTGGGATTGGGAGAGAGTTTGGGATTGGGAATGTTTGGGATTGGGAGGGTTTGGGGTTGGGATAGAGTTTGGGATTTGGACGGTTTGGGATTGTGAGAGAGTTTGGGGTTGGGAGAGAGTTTGGGATTGGGAATGTTTGGGTTTGGGAGTGTTTGGGATTGTGAGAGAGTTTGGGATTGGGAATGTTTGGGATTGGGAGTGTTTGGGATTGGGAGTGTTTGGGATTGGGAGAGTTTGGGATGGGGAAGGTTTGTGATTGGGAGGGATTGGGATTGTGAGGGTTTGGGATTGTGAGGGTTGGGATTGGGAGGGTTTGGGATTGGGAGGGTTTGGGATGGGGAAGGTTTGGGATGGGGAGTGTTTGGGATTGGGAGGGTTTGGGATTGGGAGGGTTTGGGATTGGGAGAGATTTTGGGATTGGGAGGGTTTGGGATTGGGAGAGACTTTGGGATTGGGAGTGTTTGGGATTGGGAGGGTTTGCGATTGGGAAGGTTTGGGATTGGGAGAGAGTTTGGGATTGGGAATGTTTGGGATTGTGAGAGAGTTTGGGATTGGGAATGTTTGGGATTGTGAGGGTTTGGGATTGTGAGAGAGTTCGGGATTGGGAGAGAGTTTGGGATTGGGATTGTTTGGGATTGGGAGAGTGTTTGGAATTGGGAATGTTTGGGATTGGGAGGGTTTGGGATTGGGAGGGTTTGGGATTGGGAGGATTTGGGATTGGGAGAGAGTTTGGGATTGGGAATATTTGGGATTGGGAGAGAGTTTGGGATTGGGAATGTTTGGGATTGGGAGGGATGGGGATTGGGAGTTTGGGATTGGGAGGGTTTGGGATTGTGAGAGGGTTTGGGATTTGGAGAGAGTTTGGGATTGGGAATGTTTGGGATTGGGAGAGAGTTTGGGATTGGGAATGTTTGGGATTGGGAGGGTTTGGGATTGGGAGGGTTTGGGATTGGGAGGGTTTGGGATTGGGAGGGTTTGGGATTGAGAGAGACTTTGGGATTGGGAATGTTTGGCATTGGGAGGGTTTGGGATTGTGAGAGAGTTTGGGATTTGGAGGTTTGGGATGAGGTAGAGAGTTTGGGTTTGGGATTGGGAGGGTTTGGGATTGTGAGAGAGTTTGAGATTGGGAGGGTTTGGGATTGGGAGAGAGTTTGGGATTGGGAGTGTTTGGGATTGGGAGTGTTTGGGATTGGGAGTATTTGGGATTGGGAGAGTTTGGGATTGGGAGAGAGTTTGCGGTTGGGAGGGTTTGGGATTGGGAGAGAGTTTGGGATTGGGAGAGAGTTTGGGATTGGGAGAGTATGGGATTGGGAGGGTTTGGGATTGGGAGGTTTTGGGATTCGGAGAGAGTTTGGGATTGGGAGAGTTTGGGATTGGGAGAGAGTTTGGGACTGAGAGTGATTGGGATTTGGAGGGTTTGGGATTGGGAGTGTTTGGGATTGGGAGTGATTGGAATTGGGAGAGAGTTTGTATTGGGAATGTATGGGATTGGGAGAGAGTTTGGGATTGGGAATGTTTGGGATTGGGATGGTTTGGGATTGTGAGAGTTTGGGATTGGGAGAGAGATTGGGATTGGGAATGTTTGGGATTGGGAGAGAGTTTGGGATTGGGAATGTTTGGGATTGGGAAGGTTTCGGATTGGGAGGGTTTGGGATTGGGAGAGAGTTTGGGATTGGGAATATTTGGGATTGTGAAAGAGTTTGGGATTGGGAATGTTTGGGATTGTGAGGGGTTGGGATTGTGAGAGAGTTCGGGATTTGGACAGAGTTTGGGATTGGGATTGTTTGGGATTGTGAGAGAGTTTGGAATTGGGAATGTTTGGGATTGGGAGGGTTTGGGATTGGGAGTGTTTGGGATTGGGAGGATTTGGGATTGGGAGATAGTTTGGGATTGGGAATATTGGGATTGGGAGAGAGTTTGGGATTGGGAATGTTTGGGATTGGGATTGTTTGGCTTTGGGAATGTTTGGGATTGGTAGAGAGTTTGGGATTGGGAATGTTTGGGATTGGGAGAGAGTTTGGGATTGGGAATGTTTGGGATTGGGAGGGTTTGGGGATTGGGAGTTTGGGATTGGGAGGGTTTGCGATTGTGAGAGAGTTTGGAATTTGGTGAGAGTTTGGTATTGGGAATGTTTGGGATTGGGAGAGAGTTTGGGATTGGGAATGTTTGGGATTGGCAGGGTTTGGGATTGGGAGGGTTTGGGATTGGGAGGGTTTGTGATTGGGAGGGTTTGGGATTGTGAGAGACTTTGGGATTGGAAATGTTTGGCATTGGGAGGGTTTGGGATTGTGAGAGAGTTTGGGATTTGGAGGTTTGGGATGAGGTAGAGAGTTTGGGTTTGGGATTGGGAGGGTTTGGGATGGTGAGAGAGTTTGAGATTGGGTGTGTTTGGGATTGTGGGAGAGTTTGGGATTGGGAGGGTTTGGGATTGGGAGAGAGTTTGGGATTGGGAGTGTTTGGGATTGGGAGTGTTTGGGATTGGGAGAGAGTTTGGGGTTGGGAGGGTTTGGGATTGGGAGAGAGTTTGGGATTGGGAGAGAGTTTGGGATTGGGAGAGTATGGGATTGGGAGGGTTTGGGATTGGGAGGTTTTGGGATTGGGAGAGAGTTTGGGATTGGGAGAGTTTGGGATTGGGAGAGAGTTTGGGATTGGGAGGGTTTGGGATTTGGAGGGTTTGGGATTGGGAGTGTTTGGGATTGGGAGTGATTGGGATTGGGAGAGAGTTTGGGATTGGGAATGTTTGGGATTGGGAGAGAGTTTGGGATTGGGAATGTTTGGGATTGGGATGGTTTGGGATTGTGAGAGTTTGGGATTGGGAGAGAGTTTGGGATTGGGAATGTTTGGGATTGGGAGAGAGTTTGGGATTGGGAATGTTTGGGATTGTGAAGGTTTCGGATTGGGAGGGTTTGGGATTGGGAGAGAGTTTGGGATTGGGAATATTTGGGATTGGGAGAGAGTTTGGGATTGGGAATGTTTGGGATTTTGAGAGAGTTTGGGATTGGGAATGTTTGGGATTGGGAGAGAGTTTGGGATTGGGAATGTTTGGGATTGGGAGGGTTTGGGATTGTGAGAGAGTTTGGGATTGGGAATGTTTGGGATTGGGAGTGTTTGGGATTGGGAGTGTTTGGGATTGGGAGAGTTTGGGATTGGGAGAGAGTTTGGGATTGAGAGGGTTTGGATTGGGAGAGAGTTTGGGATTGGGACAGTTTGGGATTGGGAGAGTTTGGGATTGGGAGAGAGTTTGGGATTGGGAGGGTTTGGGATTGGGAGAGAGTTTGGGATTGGGAGAGAGTTTGGGATTGGGAGAGTTTGGGATTGGCAGAGTTTTGGATTGGGAGGGTTTGTGATTGGGAGAGTCTGGGATTGGGAGAGAGTTTGGGATTGGGAGGGTTTGGAATTGGGAGGGTTTGGGATTGGGAGGGTTTGGGATGTGGAAGTTTTGGGATTGGGAGGGTTTGGGATTGGGAGGATTTGGGATGGGGAAGGTTTGGGATTGGGAGGGATTGGGATTGTGAGGGTTTGGGATTGTGAGGGTTGAGATTGGGGGGTTTTGGGATTGGGAGGGTTTGGGATGAGGAAGGTTTGGGATGGGGAGTGTTTGGGATTGGGAGGGTTTGGGATTGGGAGGGTTTGGGATTGGGAGAGATTTTGGGATTGGGAGGGTTTGGGATTGGGAGGGTTTGGGATTGGGAAGGTTTGGGATTGGAATGTTTGGGATTGGGAGAGAGCTTGGGATTGGGAATGTTTGGGATTGTGAGAGAGTTTGGGATTGGGAATGTTTGGGATTGTGAGGGTTTGGGATTGTGAGAGAGTTCGGGATTGGGAGAGTGTTTGGGATTGGGATTGTTTGGGATTGGGAGAGAGTTTGGAATTGGGAATGTTTGGGATTGGGAGGGTTTGGGATTGGGAGGGTTTGGGATTGGGAGGATTTGGGATTGGGAGAGAGTTTGGGATTGGGAATATTTGGGATTGGGAGAGAGTTTGGGATTGGGAATGTTTGGGATTGGGAGAGTTTGGCTTTGGGAATGTTTGGGATTGGGAGAGAGTTTGGGATTGGGAATGTTTGGGATTGGGAGAGAGTTTGGGATTGGGAATGTTTGGGATTGGGAGGGTTTGGGGATTGGGAGTTTGGGATTGGGAGGGTTTGCGATTGTGAGAGAGTTTGGAATTTGGTGAGTTTGGTATTGGGAATGTTTGGGATTGGGAGAGAGTTTGGGATTGGGAATGTTTGGGATTGGGAGGGTTTGGGATTGGGAGGGTTTGGGATTGGGAGGGTTTGTGATTGGGAGGGTTTGGGATTGTGAGAGACTTTGGGATTGGGAATGTTTGGCATTGGGAGGGTTTGGGATTGTGAGAGAGTTTGGGATTTGGAGGTTTGGGATGAGGTAGAGAGTTTGGGATTGGGAGGGTTTGGGATTGTGAGAGAGTTTGAGATTGGGTGTGTTTGGGATTGTGAGAGAGTTTGGGATTGGGAGGGTTTGGGATTGGGAGAGAGTTTGGGATTGCGAGTGTTTGGGATTGGGAGTGTTTGGGATTGGGAGAGAGTTTGGGGTTGGGAGGGTTTGGGATTGGGAGAGAGTTTGGGATTGGGAGAGAGTTTGGGATTGGGAGAGAGTTTGGGATTGGGAGAGAGTATTGGATTGTGAGGATTTGGGATTGGGAGGTTTTGGGATTGGGAGAGAGTTTGGGATTGGGAGGGTTTGGGATTGGGAGAGAGTTTGGGATTGGGAGTGATTGGAATTGGGAGAGAGTTTGTATTGGGAATGTATGGGATTGGGAGTGAGTTTGGGATTGGGAATGTTTGGGATTGGGATGGTTTGGGATTGTGAGAGTTTGGGATTGGGAGAGAGTTTGGGATTGGGAATGTTTGGGATTGGGAGAGAGTTTGGGTTTGGGAGGGTTTGGGATTGGGAGAGAGTTTGGGATTGGGAGTGTTTGGGATTGGGAGTGTTTGGGATTGGGAGTATTTGGGATTGGGAGAGTTTGGGATTGGGAGAGAGTTTGCGGTTGGGAGGGTTTGGGATTGGGAGAGAGTTTGGGATTGGGAGAGAGTTTGGGATTGGGAGAGTATGGGATTGGGAGGGTTTGGGATTGGGAGGTTTTGGGATTCGGAGAGAGTTTGGGATTGGGAGAGTTTGGGATTGGGAGAGAGTTTGGGACTGAGAGTGATTGGGATTTGGAGGGTTTGGGATTGGGAGTGTTTGGGATTGGGAGTGATTGGAATTGGGAGAGAGTTTGTATTGGGAATGTATGGGATTGGGAGAGAGTTTGGGATTGGGAATGTTTGGGATTGGGATGGTTTGGGATTGTGAGAGTTTGGGATTGGGAGAGAGTTTGGGATTGGGAATGTTTGGGATTGGGAGAGAGTTTGGGATTGGGAATGTTTGGGATTGGGAAGGTTTCGGATTGGGAGGGTTTGGGATTGGGAGAGAGTTTGGGATTGGGAATATTTGCAATTGTGAAAGAGTTTGGGATTGGGAATGTTTGGGATTGTGAGGGGTTGGGATTGTGAGAGAGTTCGGGATTTGGTCAGAGTTTGGGATTGGGATTGTTTGGGATTGGGAGAGAGTTTGGAATTGGGAATGTTTGGGATTGGGAGGGTTTGGGATTGGGAGGGTTTGGGATTGGGAGATAGTTTGGGATTGGGAATATTTGGGATTGGGAGAGAGTTTGGGATTGGGAATGTTTGGGATTGGGAGAGTTTGGCTTTGGGAATGTTTGGGATTGGGAGAGAGTTTGGGATTGGGAATGTTTGGGATTGGGAGAGAGTTTGGGATGGGGAATGTTTGGGATTGGGAGGGTTTGGGGATTGGGAGTTTGGGATTGGGAGGGTTTGCGATTGTGAGAGAGTTTGGGATTTGGTGAGAGTTTGGTATTGGGAATGTTTGGGATTGGGAGAGAGTTTGGGATTGGGAATGTTTGGGATTGGCAGGGTTTGGGATTGGGAGGGTTTGGGATTGGGAGGGTTTGTGATTGGGAAGGTTTGGGATTGTGAGAGACTTTGGGATTGGGAATGTTTGGCATTGGGAGGGTTTGGGATTGTGAGAGAGTTTGGGATTTGGAGGTTTGGGATGAGGTAGAGAGTTTGGGTTTGGGATTGGGAGGGTTTGGGATTGTGAGAGAGTTTGAGATTGGGTGTGTTTGGGATTGTGAGAGAGTTTGGGATTGGGAGGTTTTGGGATTGGGAGAGAGTTTGGGATTGGGAGTGTTTGGGATTGGGAGTGTTTGGGATTGGGAGAGAGTTTGGGTTGGGAGGGTTTGGGATTGGGAGAGAGTTTGGGATTGGGAGAGAGTTTGGGATTGGGAGAGTATGGGATTGGGAGGGTTTGGGATTGGGAGGTTTTGGGATTGGGAGAGAGTTTGGGATTGGGAGAGTTTGGGATTGGGAGAGAGTTTGGGATTGGGAGGGTTTGGGATTTGGAGGGTTTGGGATTGGGAGTGTTTGGGATTGGGAGTGATTGGGATTGGGAGAGAGTTTGGGATTGGGAATGTTTGGGATTGGGAGAGAGTTTGGGATTGGGAATGTTTGGGATTGGGATGGTTTGGGATTGTGAGAGTTTGGGATTGGGAGAGAGTTTGGGATTGGGAATGTTTGGGATTGGGAGAGAGTTTGGGATTGGGAATGTTTGGGATTGTGAAGGTTTCGGATTGGGAGGGTTTGGGATTGGGAGAGAGTTTGGGATTGGGAATATTTGGGATTGGGAGAGAGTTTGGGATTGGGAATGTTTGGGATTGGGAGAGAATTTGGGATTGGGAATGTTTGGGATTGTGAGAGAGTTCGGGATTGGGAGAGAGTTTGGGATTGGGATTGTTTGGGATTGGGAGAGAGTTTGGAATTGGGAATGTTTGGGATTGGGAGGGTTTGGGATTGGGAGGGTTTGGGATTGGGAGGATTTGGGATTGGGAGAGAGTTTGGGATTGGGAATATTTGGGATTGGGAGAGAGTTTGGGATTGGGAATGTTTGGGATTGGGAGCGAGTTTGGCTTTGGGAATGTTTGGGATTGGGAGAGAGTTTGGGATTGGGAATGTTTGGGATTGGGAGGGTTTGTGGATTGGGAGTTTGGGATTGGGAGGGTTTGGGATTGTGAGAGAGTTTGGGATTTGGAGAGAGTTTGGGATTGGGAATGTTTGGGATTGGGAGAGAGTTTTGGATTGGGAATTTTTGGGATTGGGAGGGTTTGGGATTGGGAGGGTTTGGGATTGGGAGGTTTTGGGATTGGGAATGTTTGGGATTGGGAGGGTTTGGGATTGTGAGAGACTTTGGGATTGGGAATGTTTGGCATTGGGAGGGTTTGGGATTGTGAGAGAGTTTGGGATTTGGAGGTTTGGGATTAGGTATAGAGTTTGGGCTTGGGAGGGTTTGGGATTGGGAGAGAGTTTGGGATTTGGAGGTTTGGGATGAGGTAGAGAGTTTGGGTTTGGGATTGGGAGATTTTGGGATTGTGAGAGAGTTTGAGATTGGGTGTGTTTGGGATTGTGAGAGAGTTTGGGATTGTGAGGGTTTGGGATTGGGAGAGAGTTTGGGATTGGGAGTGTTTGGGATTGGGAGTGTTTGGGATGGGGAGTATTTGGAATTGGGAGAGTTTGGGATTGGGAGAGAGTTTGGGGTTGGGAGGGTTTGGGATTGGGAGAGAGTTTGGGATTGGGAGAGATTTTGGTATTTGAAGAGTATGGGATTGGGAGGGTTTGGGATTGGGAGGTTTTGGGATTGGGAG
>JANJGN010004251.1:0-35154 GCA_026770705.1 Isurus oxyrinchus
TCACTATGTTTGCCTCTGTTTCACTCTGTTTCCCTTGTTTCACTCTGTTTCAGTCTGTTTGCCTCTGTGTCAATCTGTTTGCCTCTGTTTCACTCTGTTTGCCTATTGTTTCACCTGTTTGCCTCTCTCTTCACTCTGTTTGGCCTCTGTTTCACTCTGTTGCCTCTGTTTCACTGTTTTTGCCTCTGTTTGCCTCTATTTAAGTCTGTTTGCCCCTGTTTATGTCTTTTTGCCTCAGTTTCAGTCTGTTTGCCTCTGTTTCAGTCTGTTTGACTCTGTTTCACTCTGTTTGCCTCTGTTTAAGTCTGTTTGCCTCTGTCTGCCTACGTTTAACTCTGTTTGCCTCTTTTTCAGTCTGTCTGCCTCTGTTTCAATCTGTTTGCCTCTGTTTCACTCTGGTTGCTTCTTGTTTCACTCTGTTTGCCTCTGTTTGCCTCTGTTTCACTCTGTTTGCTTCTTGTTTCACCTGCTGGCTTATCTTTCACTCTGTTTGCCTCTGTTTCACTCTGTTTGCCTCTGTTTTAGTCTGTTTGCCTCTGCTTGCCTCTGTTTCATTCTGTTTGCCTCTGTTTCACCTCTGTTGCCTCTGTTTCACTCTGCCTCTGTTTCACTCTGTTTGCCTCTGTTTAAGTCTTCTTGCGACTGTTTCACTCTGTTAGCCTCTGTATAACTCTGTTTGCCACTGTTTAAGACTGTTTGCCTCTGTTTAAGTCTGTTTGCCTCTGTTTCATTCTGTATGCCTCTATTTCAATCTGTTTGCCTCTGTTTCACTCTGTTTGCCTCTGTTTCACTCTGTTTGCCTCTGTTGTCACTCTGTTTCAGTCTGTTTGCCTCTGTTTCAATCTGTTTGCCTCTGTTTCACTCTGTTTGCCCTATTGTTTCACCTGTTTGCCTCTCTTTCACTCTGTTTGCCTCTGTTTTCACTCTGTTTGCCTCTGTCTCTCTCTGTTTGCCTCTGCTTCACTCTGGTTGCTTCTGTTTCACTCTGTTTGCCTCTGTTTCACTCTGTTTGCCTCTGTTTCACTCGGTTTGCCTCTGATTCAGTCTGTTTGCCTCTGTTTCAGTCTGTTTGCCTCTGTTTCAGTCTGTTTGCCTCTGTTTCATTCAGTTTGCCTCTGTTTCACTCTTTTTGCCTCTGTTTCACTCTTTATGCCTCTGTTTAACTCTGTGTAAGTCTGTTTGCCTCTTTTTGCTTCTGTTTAATCCTGCTTGCATCTGTTTCACTCTTTTTGCCTCTGTTTCACTCTGATTGCCTCTGTTTCACTCTGTTTGCCTCTGTTTCACTCTTTTTGCCTCTGTTTGCCTCTGTTTCATTCTGTTTGCCTCTGTTTCAGTCTGTTTGCCTCTGTTTCAGTCCTGTTTGCCTCTGTTTCATTCTGTTTGCCTCTGTTTCACTCTTTTTGCCTCTGTTTCACTCTTTATGCCTCTGTTTAACTCTGTTTAAATCATGTTTGCCTCTGTTTCACTCTGTTTGCCTCTGTTTCACTCTGTTTGCCTCTGTTTCACTCTTTTTGCCTCTGTTTCACTCTCTATGCCTCTGTTTAACTCTGTTTTAACTCTGTGTAAGTCTGTTTGCCTCTGTTTGCCTCTGTTCTAACCCTGTTTGCCTCTGTTTCATTCTGTTTGCCTCTGTTTCACTCTGATTGCCTCTGTTTCACTCTGTTTGCCTCTGTTTCACTGTTTTTGCCTCTGTTTGCCTCTATTTTAAGTCTGGTTTGCCCCTGTTTAAGTCTCTTTGCCTCAGTTTCAGTCTGTTCTGCCTCTGTTTCAGTCTGTTTGGACTCTGTTTCACTCTGTTTGCCTCTGCTTAAGTCTGTTTGCCTCTGTCTGCCTACGTTTAACTCTGTTTGCCTCTGTTTCAGTCTGTCTGCCTCTGTTTCAATCTGTTTGCCTCTGTTTCACTCTGGTTGCTTCTGTTTCACTCTGTTTGCCTCTGTTTGCCCTCTGTTTCACTCTGCTTGCCTCTTGTTCACCTGCTGTCTTATCTTTCACTCTGTTTGCCTCTGTTTCACTCTGTTTGCCTCTGTTTCACTCTGTTTGCCTCTGTTTCACTCTGCCTCTGTTTCACTCTGTTTGCCTCTGTTTCAGTCTTCTGCCACTGTTTCACTCTGTTAGCCTCTGTATAACTCTGTTTGCCACTGTTTAAGACTGTTTGCCTCTGTTTAAGTCTGTTTTGCCTCTGTTTCATTCTGTATGCCTCTATTTCCAATCTGTTTGCCTCTGTTTCACTATGTTTCAGTCTATTTGCCCTCTGTTTCAGTCTGTTTGCCTCTGTTGCACTCTGTTTGCCTATTGTTTCACCTGTTTGCCTCTCTTTCACTCTGTTTCGCTCTGTTTGCCTCTGTCTCACTCTGTTTGCCTCTGCTTCACTCTGGTTGCTTCTGTTTCACTCTGTTTGCCTCTGTTTCACTCTGTTTGCCTCTGTTTCACTCGGTTTGCCTCTGTTTAAGTCTGTTTGCATCTGTTTCACTCTGGTTGCTTCTGTTTCACTCTGTTTGCCTCTGTTTCCCTCTGTTTGCCTCTGTTTCACTCTGTTTGCCTCTTGTTTCACCTGTTGGCTTATCTTTCACTCTTTTTGCCTCTGTTTCACTCTGTTTGCCCCTGTTTCACTCTGTTTGCCTCTGTTTCACTCTGTTTGCCTCTGTTTAAGTCTGTTTGCCTCTGCTTGCCTCTGTTTCATTCTGTTTGCCTCTGTTTCACTCTGTTTGCCTCTGTTTCACTCTGCCTCTGTTTCACTCTGTTTGCCTCTGTTTAAGTCTTCTTGCGACTGTTTCACTCTGTTAGCCTCTGTATAACTCTGTTTGCCACTGTTTAAGACTGTTTGCCTCTGTTTAAGTCTGTTTGCCTCTGTTTTCATTCTGTATGCCTCTATTTCAATCTGTTTGCCTCTGTTTCACTCTGTTTGCCTCTGTTTCACTCTGTTTGCCTCTGTTTCACTCTGTTTCAGTCTGTTTGCCTCTGTTTCAATCTGTTTGCCTCTGTTTCACTCTGTTTGCCTATTGTTTCACCTGTTTGCCTCTCTTTCCACTCTGTTTGCCTCTGTTTCACTCTGTTTGCCTCTGTCTCACTCTGTTTGCCTCTGCTTCACTCTGGTTGCTTCCGTTTCACTCTGTTTTGCCTCTGTTTCACTCTGTTTGCCTCTGTTTCACTCGGTTTGCCTCTGTTTCAGTCTGTTTTGCCTCTGTTTCCGTCTGTCTGCCTCTGTTTCAGTCTGTTTGCCTCTGTTTCATTCTGTTTGCCTCTGTTTCACTCTTTATGCCTCTGTGTAACTCTGTTTAACTCTGTGTAAGTCTGTTTGCCTCTTTTTGCTTCTGTTTAACCCCTGCTTGCATCTGTTTCACTCTGTTTGCCTCTGTTTCACTCTGATTGCCTCTGTTTCACTCTGTTTGCCTCTGTTTCACTCTTTTTGCCTCTGTTTGCCTCTATTTGAGTCTGTTTGCCCCTGTTTAAGTCTGTTTGCCCTCAGTTTCAGTCCTGTTTGCCCTCTTTTTTCAGTCTGTTTGGACTCCGTTTCACTCTGTTTGCCTCTGTTTAAGTCTGTTTGCCTCTGTTTGCCTACGTTTAACTCTGCTTGCCTCTGTTTCAGTCTGTCTGCCTCTGTTTCAATCTGTTTGCCTCTGTTTCACTCTGGTTGCTTCTGTTTCACTCTGTTTGCCTCTGTTTGCCTCTGTTTGCCTCTGTTTCACTCTGTTTGCCTCTTGTTTCACCTGCTTGGCTTATCTTTCACTCTGTTGGCCTCTGTTTCACTCTGTTTGCCTCTGTTTCACTCTGTTTGCCTCTGTTTCACTCTGCCTCTGTTTTCACTCTGTTTGCCTCTGTTTCAGTCTTCTTGCCACTGTTTCACCTCTGTTAGCCTCTGTATAAAACTGTTTGCCACTGTTTAAGACTGTTTGCCTCTGTTTAAGTCTGTTTGCCTCTGTTTTCATTCTGTATGCCTCTATTTCAATCTGTTTGCCACTGTTTCACTCTGTTTGCCCTCTGTTTCACTCTGTGTCAGTCTGTTTGCCTCTCTTTCAATCTGTTTGCCTCTGTTTCACTCTGTTTGCCTATTGTTTCAACCTGTTTGCCTCTCTTTCACTCTGTTTGCCTCTGTTTCACTCTGTTTGCCCTATGTCTCACTCTGTCTGCCTCTGCTTCACTCTGGTTGCTTCTGTGTCACTCTGTTTGCCTCTGTTTCACTCTGTTTGCCTCTGTTTCACTCGGTTTGCCTATGTTTCAGTCTGTTTGCCTCTGTTTCAGTCTGTTTGCCTCTGTTTCACTCTGTTTGCCTCTGTTTCACTCTTTTTGCCACTGTTTCACTCTTTATGCCTCTGTTTAACTCTCTTTAACTCTGTGTAAGTCTGTTTGCCTCTTTTTGCTTCTGTTTAACCCTGCTTGCATCTGTTTCACTCTTTTTGCCTCTGTTTCACTCTGATTGCCTCTGTTTCACTCTGTTTGCCTCTGTTTCACTCTTTTTTGCCTCTGCTGCCTCTGTTTAAGTCTGTTTGCCTCAATTTCAGTCTGTTTGCCTCTGTTTCAGTCTATTTGCCTCTGTTTCACTCTGTTTGCCTCTGTTTCACTCTGTTTGCCTCGTGTTTCACTCTGTTTGCCTCTGTTTAAGTCTGTTTTGCCTCTGTTTGCCTCTGTTTCACTCTGTTTGCCTCTGTTTAAGTCTTCTTGCCTCTGTTTCACTCTGTTAGCCTGTGCTTCAGTATGTTTGCCTCTGTTTAAGGTCCTGTTTGCCTCTGTTTAACTCTGTTTGCCTCTGTTTCAGTCTGTTTGCCTCTGTTTCAATCTGTTTGCCTCTGTTTCACTCTGGTGGCCTCTGTTCACTCTGTTTGCCTCTGATTCACTCTGTTTGCCTCTGTTTCACTCTGTTTGCGTCTTGTTTCACCTGTTGGCTTCTCTTTCACTCTGTTTGCCACTGTTTCACTTCTGTTTGCCTCTGTTTCTTTCTGTTTGCCTCTGTTTCACTCTGTTTGCCTCTTTTTTAGTCAGTTTGCCTCTGGCTTGCCTCTGTTTCACTCTGTTTGCCTCTGTTTCACTCTGTTTGCCTCCTTTTTCAGTCTGTTTGCCTCTGTTTCAGTCTGTTTGCCTCTGTTTCTGTCTGTTTGCCTCTGTTTCACTCTGTTTGCCTCTGTTTCCCTCTGTTTGCCTCTGTTTCACTCTGCCTCTGTTTCACTCTGTTTGCCTCTGTTTCAGTCTTCTTGCCACTGTTTCACTCTGTTAGCCTCTGTATAACTCTGTTTGCCACTGTTTAAGGGACTGTTTGCCTCTGTTTAAGTCTGTTTGCCTGCTGTTTCATTCTGTATGCCTCTATTTCAATCTGTTTGCCTCTGTTTCACTCTGTTTGCCTCTGTATCACTCTGTTTGCCTCCTGTTTCACTCTGTTTCAGTTGTTTGCCTCTGTTTCAATCTGGTTGCTTCTGTTTCACTCGGTTTGCCTCTGTTTCCCTCTGTTTGCCTCTGTTTCACTCTGTTTGCCTCTTGTTTCACCTGTTGGCTTATCTTTCACTCTGTTTGCCTCTGTTTCACTCTGTTTGCCCCTGTTTCACTCTGTTTGCCTCTGTTTCACTCTGTTTAAGTCTGTTTGCCTCTGCTTGCCTCTGTTTCATTCTGTTTGCCTCTGTTTCACTCTGTTTGCCTCTGTTTCACTCTGCCTCTGTTTCACTCTGTTTGCCTCTGTTTAAGTCTGTTTGCCTCTGCTTGCCTCTTTTGATTCTGTTTGCCTCTGTTTAAGTCTGTTTGCCTCTGTTTAAGTCTGTTAGCCTCAATTTCAGTCTGTTTGCCTCTGTTTAAGTCTGTTTGCCTCTGTTTTCAGTCTGTTTGCCTCTGTTTCAGTCTGTTTGCCTCTGTTTCATTCTGTTTGCCTCTGTTTCAGTCTTTTTGCCTCTGTTTCACTCTTTATGCCTCTGTGTAACTCTGTTTAACTCCGTTTGCCTCTGTTTCACTCTGTTTGCCTCTGGTGTCACTCTGGTTTGGCCTCTGTTTCACTCTGCTTGCCTCTTTTTCAGTCTGTTTGCCTCTGTTTCTGTCCTGTTTGCCTCTGTTTCATTCTGTTTGCCTCTGTTTCACTCTTTTTGCCTCTGTTTCACTCTCTATGCCTCTGTTTAACTCTGTTTAACTCTGTGTAAGTCTGTTTGCCTCTGTTTGCCTCTGTTTAACCCTGTTTGCCTCTGTTTCATTCTGTTTGCCTCTGTTTTTTCTCTTTTTGCCTCTGTTTCACTCTTTATGCCTCTGTTTAACTCTGTGTAAGTCTGTTTGCCTCTTTTTGCTTCTGTTTAACCCTGCTTGCATCTGTTTCACTCTTTTTGCCTCTGTTTCACTCTGATTGCCTCTGTTTCACCTCTGTTTGCCTCTGTTTCACTCTTTTTGCCTCTGTTTTGCCTCTGTTTAAGTCTGTTTGCCTCTGTTTCAGTCTGTTTGCCTCTGTTTCAGTCTGTTTGCCTCTGTTTCATTCTGTTTGCCTCTGTTTCACTCTTTTTGCCTCTGTTTCACTCTTTATGCCTCTGTTTAAATCTGTTTAAATCTGTTTGCCTCTGTTTCACTCTGTTTGCCTCTGTTTCACCTCTGTTTGCCTCTGTTTCACTCTTTTTGCCTCTGTTGCACTCTCTATGCCTCTGTTTAACTCTGTTTAACTCTGTGTAAGTCTGTTTGCCTCAGTTTGCCTCTGTTTAACCCTGTTTGCCTCTGTTTCATTCTGTTTTGCCCTCTGTTTCACCCTCTGATTGCCTCTGTTTCACTCTGTTTGCCTCTGTTTCACTGTTTTTGCCTCTGTTTGCCTCTATTTAAGTCTGTTTGCCCCTGTTTATGTCTTTTTGCCTCAGTTTCAGTCTGTTTGCCTCTGTTTCAGTCTGTTTGACTCTGTTTCACTCTGTTTGCCTCTGTTTAAGTCTGTTTGCCTCTGTCTGCCTACGTTTAACTCTGTTTGCCTCTGTTTCAGTCTGTCTGCCTCTGTTTCAATCTGTTTGCCTCTGTTTCACTCTGGTTGCTTCTGTTTGCCTCTGTTTCACTCTGTTTGCCTCTTGTTTCACCTGCTGGCTTATCTTTCACTCTTTTTGCCTCTGTTTCACTCTGTTTGCCTCTGTTTCACTCTGTTTGCCTCTGTTTCACTCTGCCTCTGTTTCACTCTGTTTGCCTCTGTTTCAGTCCTTCTTGCACTGTTTCACTCTGTTAGCCTCTGTATAACTCTGCTTGCCACTGTTTAAGGACTGTTTGCCTCTGTTTAAGTCTGTTTGCCTCTGTTTCATTCTGTATGCCCTCTATTTCAATCTGTTTGCCTCTGTTTCACTCTGTTTGCCTCTGTTTCACTCTGTTTGCCTCTGTTTCACTCTGTTTCAGTCTGTTTGCCACTGTTTCAATCTGTTTGCCTCTGTTTCACTCTGTTTGCCTATTGTTTCACCTGATTGCCTCTCTTTCACTCTGTTTGCCTCTGTTTCACTCTGTTTGCCTCTGTCTCACTCTGTTTGCCTCTGCTTCACTCTGGTTGCTTCTGTTTCACTCTCTTTGCCCTCTGTTTCACTCTGTTTGCCTCTGTTTCACTCGGTTTGCCTCTGTTTCAATCTGTTTGCCTCTGTTTCACTCTGGTTGCTTCTGTTTCACTCTGTTTGCCTGTGTTTCCCTCTGTTTGCCTCTGTTTCACTCTGTTTTGCCTCTTGTTTCACCTGTTGGCTTAGTCTTTCACTCTTTTTGCCTCTGTTTTCACCTCTGTTTGCCCCTGTTTCACTCTGTTTGCCTCTGTTTCACTCTGTTTGCCTCTGTTTAAGTCTGTTTGCCTCTGCTTGCCTCTGTTTCATTCTGTTTGCCTCTGTTTCACTCTGTTTGCCTCTGTTTCACTCTGCCTCTGTTTCACTCTGTTTGCCTCTGTTTCACTCTGTTTGCCTCTGTTTCACTCTGTTTCCCTTGTTTCACTCTGTTTCAGTCTGTTTTGCCTCTGTGTCAATCTGTTTGCCTCTGTTTCACTCTGTTTGCCTATTGTTTCACCTGTTTGCCTCTCTTTCACTCTGTTTGCCTCTGTTTCACTCTGTTTGCCTCTGTTTCACTGTTTTTGCCTCTGTTTGCCTCTATTTAAGTCTGTTTGCCCCTGTTTATGTCTTTTTGCCTCAGTTTCAGTCTGTTTGCCTCTGTTTCAGTCTGTTTGACTCTGTTTCACTCTGTTTGCCTCTGTTTAAGTCTGTTTGCCTCTGTCTGCCTACGTTTAACTCTGTTTGCCTCTTTTTCAGTCTGTCTGCCTCTGTTTCAATCTGTTTGCCTCTGTTTCACTCTGGTTGCTTCTGTTTCACTCTGTTTGCCTCTGTTTGCCTCTGTTTCACTCTGTTTGCTTCTTGTTTCACCTGCTGGCTTATCTTTCACTCTGTTTGCCTCTGTTTCACTCTGTTTGCCTCTGTTTAAGTCTGTTTGCCTCTGCTTGCCTCTGTTTCATTCTGTTTGCCTCTGTTTCACTCTGTTTGCCTCTGTTTCACTCTGCCTCTGTTTCACTCTGTTTGCCTCTGTTTAAGTCTTCTTGCGACTGTTTCACTCTGTTAGCCTCTGTATAACTCTGTTTGCCACTGTTTAAGACTGTTTGCCTCTGTTTAAGTCTGTTTGCCTCTGTTTCATTCTGTATGCCTCTATTTCAATCTGTTTGCCTCTGTTTCACTCTGTTTGCCTCTGTTTCACTCTGTTTGCCTCTGTTTCACTCTGTTTCAGTCTGTTTGCCTCTGTTTCAATCTGTTTGCCTCTGTTTCACTCTGTTTGCCTATTGTTTCACCTGTTTGCCTCTCTTTCACTCTGTTTGCCTCTGTTTCACTCTGTTTGCCTCTGTCTCTCTCTGTTTGCCTCTGCTTCACTCTGGTTGCTTCTGTTTCACTCTGTTTGCCTCTGTTTCACTCTGTTTGCCTCTGTTTCACTCGGTTTGCCTCTGATTCAGTCTGTTTGCCTCTGTTTCAGTCTGTTTGCCTCTGTTTCAGTCTGTTTGCCTCTGTTTCATTCAGTTTGCCTCTGTTTCACTCTTTTTGCCTCTGTTTCACTCTTTATGCCTCTGTTTAACTCTGTGTAAGTCTGTTTGCCTCTTTTTGCTTCTGTTTAATCCTGCTTGCATCTGTTTCACTCTTTTTGCCTCTGTTTCACTCTGATTGCCTCTGTTTCACTCTGTTTGCCTCTGTTTCACTCTTTTTGCCTCTGTTTGCCCTCTGTTTCATTCTGTTTGCCTCTGTTTCAGTCTGTTTGCCTCTGTTTCATCACTCTTTTTGCCTCTGTTTCACTCTTTATGCCTCTGTTTAACTCTGTTTAAATCTGTTTGCCTCTGTTTCACTCTGTTTGCCTCTGTTTCACTCTGTTTGCCTCTGTTTCACTCTTTTTGCCTCTGTTTCACTCTCTATGCCTCTGTTTAACTCTGTTTAACTCTGTGTAAGTCTGTTTGCCTCTGTTTGCCTCTGTTTAACCCTGTTTGCCTCTGTTTCATTCTGTTTGCCTCTGTTTCACTCTGATTGCCTCTGTTTCACTCTGTTTGCCTCTGTTTCACTGTTTTTGCCTCTGTTTGCCTCTATTTAAGTCTGTTTGCCCCTGTTTAAGTCTTTTTGCCTCAGTTTCAGTCTGTTTGCCTCTGTTTCAGTCTGTTTTGACTCTGTTTCACTCTGTTTGCCTCTGCTTAAGTCTGTTTGCCTCTGTCTGCCTACGTTTAACTCTGTTTGCCTCTGTTTCAGTCTGTCTGCCTCTGCTTCAATCTGTTTGCCTCTGTTTCACTCTGGTTGCTTCTGTTTCACTCTGTTTGCCTCTGTTTGCCTCTGTTTCACTCTGCTTGCCTCTTGTTTCACCTGCTGGCTTATCTTTCACTCTGTTTGCCTCTGTTTCACTCTGTTTGCCTCTGTTTCACTCTGTTTGCCTCTGTTTCACTCTGCCTCTGTTTCACTCTGTTTGCCTCTGTTTCAGTCTTCTTGCCACTGTTTCACTCTGTTAGCCTCTGTATAACTCTGTTTGCCACTGTTTAAGACTGTTTGCCTCTGTTTAAGTCTGTTTGCCTCTGTTTCATTCTGTATGCCTCTATTTCAATCTGTTTGCCTCTGTTTCACTATGTTTCAGTCTATTTGCCTCTGTTTCAGTCTGTTTGCCTCTGTTGCACTCTGTTTGCCTATTGTTTCACCTGTTTGCCTCTCTTTCACTCTGTTTCACTCTGTTTGCCTCTGTCTCACTCTGTTTGCCTCTGCTTCACTCTGGTTGCTTCTGTTTCACTCTGTTTGCCTCTGTTTCACTCTGTTTGCCTCTGTTTCACTCGGTTTGCCTCTGTTTCAATCTGTTTGCCTCTGTTTCACTCTGGTTGCTTCTGTTTCACTCTGTTTGCCTCTGTTTCCCTCTGTTTGCCTCTGTTTCACTCTGTTTGCCTCTTGTTTCACCTGTTGGCTTATCTTTCACTCTGTTTGCCTCTGTTTCACTCTGTTTGCCCCTGTTTCACTCTGTTTGCCTCTGTTTCACTCTGTTTGCCTCTGTTTAAGTCTGTTTGCCTCTGCTTGCCTCTGTTTCATTCTGTTTGCCTCTGTTTCACTCTGTTTTGCCTCTGTTTCACTCTGCCTCTGTTTCACTCTGTTTGCCTCTGTTTAAGTCTTCTTGCCACTGTTTCACTCTGTTAGCCTCTGTATAACTCTGTTTGCCACTGTTTAAGACTGTTTGCCTCTGTTTAAGTCTGTTTGCCTCTGTTTCATTCTGTATGCCTCTATTTCAATCTGTTTGCCTCTGTTTCACTCTGTTTGCCTCTGTTTCACTCTGTTTGCCTCTGTTTCACTCTGTTTCAGTCTGTTTGCCTCTGTTTCAATCTGTTTGCCTCTGTTTCACTCTGTTTGCCTATTGTTTCACCTGTTTGCCTCTCTTTCACTCTGTTTCACTCTGTTTCACTCTGTTTGCCTCTGTCTCACTCTGTTTGCCTCTGCTTCACTCTGGTTGCTTCCGTTTCACTCTGTTTGCCTCTGTTTCACTCTGTTTGCCTCTGTTTCACTCGGTTTGCCTCTGTTTCAGTCTGTTTGCCTCTGTTTCAGTCTGTCTGCCTCTGTTTCAGTCTGTTTGCCTCTGTTTCATTCTGTTTGCCTCTGTTTCACTCTTTATGCCTCTGTTTAACTCTGTTTTAACTCTGTGTAAGTCTGTTTGCCTCTTTTTGCTTCTGTTTAACCCTGCTTGCATCTGTTTCACTCTGTTTGCCTCTGTTTCACTCTGATTGCCTCTGTTTCACTCTGTTTGCCTCTGTTTCACTCTTTTTGCCTCTGTTTGCCTCTATTTGAGTCTGTTTGCCCCTGTTTAAGTCTGTTTGCCTCAGTTTCAGTCTGTTTGCCTCTTTTTCAGTCTGTTTGACTCCGTTTTACTCTGTTTGCCTCTGTTTAAGTCTGTTTGCCTCTGTTTGCCTACGTTTAACTCTGCTTGCCTCTGTTTCAGTCTGTCTGCCTCTGTTTCAATCTGTTTGCCTCTGTTTCACTCTGGTTGCTTCTGTTTCACTCTGTTTGCCTCTGTTTGCCTCTGTTTGCCTCTGTTTCACTCTGTTTGCCTCTTGTTTCACCTGCTGGCTTATCTTTCACTCTTTTTTTACCTCTGTTTCACTCTGTTTGCCTCTGTTTCACTCTGTTTGCCTCTGTTTCACTCTGCCTCTGTTTCACTCTGTTTGCCTCTGTTTCAGTCTTCTTGCCACTGTTTCACTCTGTTAGCCTCTGTATAAATCTGTTTGCCACTGTTTAAGACTGTTTGCCTCTGTTTAAGTCTGTTTGCCTCTGTTTCATTCTGTATGCCTCTATTTCAATCTGTTTGCCACTGTTTCACTCTGTTTGCCTCTGTTTCACTCTGTTTCAGTCTGTTTGCCTCTCTTTCAATCTGTTTGCCTCTGTTTCACTCTGTTTGCCTATTGTTTCACCTGTTTGCCTCTCTTTCACTCTGTTTGCCTCTGTTTCACTCTGTTTGCCTATGTCTCACTCTGTCTGCCTCTGCTTCACTCTGGTTGCTTCTGTGTCACTCTGTTTGCCTCTGTTTCACTCTGTTTGCCTCTGTTTCACTCGGTTTGCCTATGTTTCAGTCTGTTTGCCTCTGTTTCAGTCTGTTTGCCTCTGTTTCACTCTGTTTGCCTCTGTTTCACTCTTTTTGCCACTGTTTCACTCTTTATGCCTCTGTTTAACTCTGTTTAACTCTGTGTAAGTCTGTTTGCCTCTTTTTGCTTCTGTTTAACCCTGCTTGCATCTGTTTCACTCTTTTTGCCTCTGTTTCACTCTGATTGCCTCTGTTTCACTCTGTTTGCCTCTGTTTCACTCTTTTTGCCTCTGCTGCCTCTGTTTAAGTCTGTTTGCCTCAATTTCAGTCTGTTTGCCTCTGTTTCAGTCTATTTGCCTCTGTTTCACTCTGTTTGCCTCTGTTTCACTCTGTTTGCCTCTGTTTCACTCTGTTTGCCTCTGTTTAAGTCTGTTTGCCTCTGTTTGCCTCTGTTTCACTCTGTTTGCCTCTGTTTCACTCTGTTTTCCTCTGTTTCACTCTGTTTGCCCATGTTTAAGTCTTCTTGCCTCTGTTTCACTCTGTTAGCCTGTGCTTCAGTATGTTTGCCTCTGTTTAAGTCTGTTTGCCTCTGTTTAACTCTGTTTGCCTCTGTTTCAGTCTGTTTGCCTCTGTTTCAATCTGTTTGCCTCTGTTTCACTCTGGTTGCCTCTGTTTCACTCTGTTTGCCTCTGTTTCACTCTGTTTGCCTCTGTTTCACTCTGTTTGCGTCTTGTTTCACCTGTTGGCTTCTCTTTCACTCTGTTTGCCTCTGTTTCACTCTGTTTGCCTCTGTTTCATTCTGTTTGCCTCTGTTTCACTCTGTTTGCCTCTTTTTTAGTCAGTTTGCCTCTGCTTGCCTCTGTTTCACTCTGTTTGCCTCTGTTTCACTCTGTTTGCCTCTTTTTCAGTCTGTTTGCCTCAGTTTCAGTCTGTTTGCCTCTGTTTCAGTCTGTTTGACTCTGTTTCACTCTGTTTGCCTCTGTTTCCCTCTGTTTGCCTCTGTTTCACTCTGCCTCTGTTTCACTCTGTTTGCCTCTGTTTCAGTCTTCTTGCCACTGTTTCACTCTGTTAGCCTCTGTATAACTCTGTTTGCCACTGTTTAAGACTGTTTGCCTCTGTTTAAGTCTGTTTGCCTCTGTTTCATTCTGTATGCCTCTATTTCAATCTGTTTGCCTCTGTTTCACTCTGTTTGCCTCTGTTTCACTCTGTTTGCCTCTGTTTCACTCTGTTTCAGTTGTTTGCCTCTGTTTCAATCTGGTTGCTTCTGTTTCACTCGGTTTGCCTCTGTTTCCCTCTGTTTGCCTCTGTTTCACTCTGTTTGCCTCTTGTTTCACGTGTTGGCTTATCTTTCACTCTGTTTGCCTCTGTTTCACTCTGTTTGCCCCTGTTTCACTCTGTTTGCCTCTGTTTCACTCTGTTTAAGTCTGTTTGCCTCTGCTTGCCTCTGTTTCATTCTGTTTGCCTCTGTTTCACTCTGTTTGCCTCTGTTTCACTCTGCCTCTGTTTCACTCTGTTTGCCTCTGTTTAAGTCTTCTTGCCACTGTTTCACTCTGTTAGCCTCTGTATAACTCTGTTTGCCACTATTTAAGACTGTTTGCCTCTGTTTAAGTCTGTTTGCCTCTGTTTCAATCTGTATGCCTCTATTTCAATCTGTTTGCCTCTGTATCACTCTGTTCGCCTCTGTTTCACTCTGTTTGCCTCTGTTTCACTCTGTTTCAGTCTGTTTGCCTCTGTTTCAATCTGTTTGCCTCTGTTTCACTCTGTTTGCCTATTGTTTCACCTGTTTGCCTCCCTTTCACTGTGTTTGCCTCTCTTTCACTCTGTTTGCCTCTGTTTGACTCTGTTTGCCTCTGCTTCACTCTGGTTGCTTCTGTTTCACTCTGTTTGCCTCTGTTTCACTCTGTTTGCCTCTGTTTAAGTCTGTTTGCCTCTGTTTAAGTCTGTTAGCCTCAATTTCAGTCTGTTTGCCTCTGTTTCAGTCTGTTTGCCTCTGTTTAAGTCGGTTTGCCTCTGTTTCACTCTTTTTGCCTCTGTTTGCCTCTGTTTAAGTCTGTTTGCCTCTGTTTCAGTCTGTTTGCCTCTGTTTCAGTCTGTTTGCCTCTGTTTCATTCTGTTTGCCTCTGTTTCAGTCTTTTTGCCTCTGTTTCACTCTTTATGCCTCTGTGTAACTCTGTTTAACTCCGTTTGCCTCTGTTTCACTCTGTTTGCCTCTGTGTCACTCTGTTTGCCTCTGTTTCACTCTGCTTGCCTCTTTTTCAGTCTGTTTGCCTCTGTTTCAGTCTGTTTGCCTCTGTTTCATTCTGTTTGCCTCTGTTTCACTCTTTTTGCCTCTGTTTCACTCTCTATGCCTCTGTTTAACTCTGTTTAACTCTGTGTAAGTCTGTTTGCCTCTGTTTGCCTCTGTTTAACCCTGTTTGCCTCTGTTTCATTCTGTTTGCCTCTGTTTTTTCTCTTTTTGCCTCTGTTTTACTCTTTATGCCTCTGTTTAACTCTGTGTAAGTCTGTTTGCCTCTTTTTGCTTCTGTTTAACCCTGCTTGCATCTGTTTCACTCTTTTTGCCTCTGTTTCACTCTGATTGCCTCTGTTTCACTCTGTTTGCCTCTGTTTCACTCTTTTTGCCTCTGTTTGCCTCTGTTTAAGTCTGTTTGCCTCTGTTTCAGTCTGTTTGCCTCTGTTTCAGTCTGTTTGCCTCTGTTTCATTCTGTTTGCCTCTGTTTCACTCTTTTTGCCTCTGTTTCACTCTTTATGCCTCTGTTTAAATCTGTTTAAATCTGTTTGCCTCTGTTTCACTCTGATTGCCTCTGTTTCACTCTGTTTGCCTCTGTTTCACTCTTTTTGCATCTGTTTCACTCTCTATGCCTCTGTTTAACTCTGTTTAACTCTGTGTAAGTCTGTTTGCCTCAGTTTGCCTCTGTTTAACCCTGTTTGCCTCTGTTTCATTCTGTTTGCCTCTGTTTCACTCTGATTGCCTCTGTTTCACTCTGTTTGCCTCTGTTTCACTGTTTTAGCCTCTGTTTGCCTCTATTTAAGTCTGTTTGCCCCTGTTTATGTCTTTTTGCCTCAGTTTCAGTCTGTTTGCCTCTGTTTCAGTCTGTTTGACTCTGTTTCACTCTGTTTGCCTCTGTTTAAGTCTGTTTGCCTCTGTCTGCCTACGTTTAACTCTGTTTGCCTCTGTTTCAGTCTGTCTGCCTCTGTTTCAATCTGTTTGCCTCTGTTTCACTCTGGTTGCTTCTGTTTCACTCTGTTTGCCTCTGTTTGCCTCTGTTTCACTCTGTTTGCCTCTTGTTTCACCTGCTGGCTTATCTTTCACTCTTTTTGCCTCTGTTTCACTCTGTTTGCCTCTTTTTCACTCTGTTTGCCTCTGTTTCACTCTGCCTCTGTTTCACTCTGTTTGCCTCTGTTTCAGTCTTCTTGCCACTGTTTCACTCTGTTAGCCTCTGTATAACTCTGTTTGCCACGGTTTAAGACTGTTTGCCTCTGTTTAAGTCTGTTTGCCTCTGTTTCATTCTGTATGCCTCTATTTCAATCTGTTTGCCTCTGTTTCACTCTGTTTGCCTCTGTTTCACTCTGTTTGCCTCTGTTTCACTCTGTTTCAGTCTGTTTGCCTCTGTTTCAATCTGTTTGCCTCTGTTTCACTCTGTTTGCCTATTGTTTCACCTGTTTGCCTCTCTTTCACTCTGTTTGCCTCTGTTTCACTCTGTTTGCCTCTGTTTAAGTCTGTTTGCCTCTGCTTGCCTCTGTTTCATTCTGTTTGCCTCTGCTTCACTCTGGTTGCTTCTGTTTCACTCTGTTTGCCTCTGTTTCACTCTGTTTGCCTCTGTTTCACTCGGTTTGCCTCTGTTTCAGTCTGTTTGCCTCTGTTTCAGTCTGTCTGCCTCTGTTTCAGTCTGTTTGCCTCTGTTTCATTCTGTTTGCCTCTGTTTCACTCTTTATGACTCTGTTTAACTCTGTTTAACTCTGTGTAAGTCTGTTTGCCTCTTTTTGCTTCTGTTTAACCCTGCTTGCATCTGTTTCACTCTGTTTGCCTCTGTTTCACTCTGATTGCCTCTGTTTCACTCTGTTTGCCTCTGTTTCACTGTTTTTGCCTCTGTTTGCCTCTATTTGAGTCTGTTTGCCCCTGTTTAAGTCTGTTTGCCTCAGTTTCAGTCTGTTTGCCTCTTTTTCAGTCTGTTTGACTCCGTTTCACTCTGTTTGCCTCTGTTTAAGTCTGTTTGCCTCTGTTTGCCTACGTTTAACTCTGCTTCCCTCTGTTTCAGTCTGTCTGCCTCTGTTTCAATCAGTTTGCCTCTGTTTCACTCTGGTTGCTTCTGTTTCACTCTGTTTGCATCTGTTTGCCTCTGTTTGCCTCTGTTTCACTCTGTTTGCCTCTTGTTTCACCTGTTGGCTTATCTTTCACTCTGTTTGCCTCTGTTTCACTCTGTTTGCCTCTGTTTCACTCTGTTTGCCTCTGTTTCACTCTGCCTCTGTTTCACTCTGTTTGCCTCTGTTTCAGTCTTCTTGCCACTGTTTCACTCTGTTAGCCTCTGTATAAATCTGTTTGCCACTGTTTAAGACTGTTTGCCTCTGTTTAAGTCTGTTTGCCTCTGTTTCATTCTGTATGCCTCTATTTCAATCTGTTTGCCACTGTTTCACTCTGTTTGCCTCTGTTTCACTCTGTTTCAGTCTGTTTGCCTCTCTTTCTGTCTGTTTGCCTCTGTTTCAATCTGTTTGCCTCTGTTTCACTCTGTTTGCCTATTGTTTCACCTGTTTGCCTCTCTTTCACTCTGTTTGCCTCTGTTTCACTCTGTGTGCCTCTGTCTCACTCTGTTTGCCTCTGCTTCACTCTGGTTGCATCTGTTTCACTCTGTTTGCCTCTGTTTCACTCTGTTTGCCTCTGTTTCACTCGGTTTGCCTCTGTTTCAATCTGTTTGCCTCTGTTTCACTCTGGTTGCTTCTGTTTCACTCTGTTTGCCTCTGTTTCCCTCTGTTTGCCTCTGTTTCACTCTGTTTGCCTCTTGTTTCACCTGTTGGCTTATCTTTCACTCTTTTTGCCTCTGTTTCATTCTGTTTGCCCCTGTTTCACTCTGTTTGCCTCTGTTTCACTCTGTTTGCCTCTGTTTAAGTCTGTTTGCCTCTGCTTGCCTCTGTTTCATTCTGTTTGCCTCTGTTTCACTCTGTTTGCCTCTGTTTAAGACTTCTTGCCACTGTTTCACTCTGTTAGCCTCTGTATAACTCTGTTTGCCACTGTTTAAGACTGTTTGCCTCTATTTAAGTCTGTTTGCCTCTGTTTCATTCTGTATGCCTCTATTTCAATCTGTTTGCCTCTGTTTCACTCTGTTTGCCTCTGTTTCACTCTGTTTCCCTTGTTTCACTCTGTTTCAGTCTGTTTGCCTCTGTTTCAATCTGTTTGCCTCTGTTTCACTCTGTTTGCCTATTGTTTCACCTGTTTGCCTCTCTTTCACTCTGTTTGCCTCTGTTTCACTCTGTTTGCCTCTGTTTCACTGTTTTTGCCTCTGTTTGCCTCTATTTAAGTCTGTTTGCCCCTGTTTATGTCTTTTTGCCTCAGTTTCAGTCTGTTTGCCTCTGTTTCAGTCTGTTTGACTCTGTTTCACTCTGTTTGCCTCTGTTTAAGTCTGTTTGCCTCTGTCTGCCTACGTTTAACTCTGTTTGCCTCTTTTTCAGTCTGTCTGCCTCTGTTTCAATCTGTTTGCCTCTGTTTCACTCTGGTTGCTTCTGTTTCACTCTGTTTGCCTCTGTTTGCCTCTGTTTCACTCTGTTTGCCTCTTGTTTCACCTGCTGGCTTATCTTTCACTCTGTTTGCCTCTGTTTCACTCTGTTTGCCTCTGTTTCACTCTGTTTGCCTCTGTTTCACTCTGCCTCTGTTTCACTCTGTTTGCCTCTGTTTCAGTCTTCTTGCCACTGTTTCACTCTGTTAGCCTCTGTATAACTCTGTTTGCCACTGTTTAAGACTGTTTGCCTCTGTTTAAGTCTGTTTGCCTCTGTTTCATTCTGTATGCCTCTATTTCAATCTGTTTGCCTCTGTTTCACTCTGTTTGCCTCTGTTTCACTCTATTTGCCTCTGTTTCACTCTGTTTCAGTTGTTTGCCTCTGTTTCAATCTGTTTGCCTCTGTTTCACTCTGTTTGCCTATTGTTTCACCTGTTTGCCTCTCTTTCACTCTGTTTGCCTCTGTTTCACTCTGTTTGCCTCTGTCTCACTCTGTTTGCCTCTGCTTCACTCTGGTTGCTTCTGTTCCACTCTGTTTGCCTCTGTTTCACTCTGTTTGCCTCTGTTTCACTCGGTTTGCCTCTGTTTCAATCTGTTTGCCTCTGTTTCACTCTGGTTGCTTCAGTTTCACTCTGTTTGCCTCTGTTTCCCTCTGTTTGCCTCTGTTTCACTCTGTTTGCCTCTTGTTTCACCTGTTGGCTTATCTTTCACTCTTTTTGCCTCTGTTTCACTCTGTTTGCCCCTGTTTCACTCTGTTTGCCTCTGTTTCACTCTGTTTGCCTCTGTTTAAGTCTGTTTGCCTCTGCTTGCCTCTGTTTCATTCTGTTTGCCTCTGCTTCACTCTGGTTGCTTCTGTTTCACTCTGTTTGCCTCTGTTTCACTCTGTTTGCCTCTGTTTCACTCGGTTTGCCTCTGTTTCAGTCTGTTTGCCTCTGTTTCAGTCTGTCTGCCTCTGTTTCAGTCTGTTTGCCTCTATTTCATTCTGTTTGCCTCTGTTTCACTCTTTATGACTCTGTTTAACTCTGTTTAACTCTGTGTAAGTCTGTTTGCCTCTTTTTGCTTCTGTTTAACCCTGCTTGCATCTGTTTCACTCTGTTTGCCTCTGTTTCACTCTGATTGCCTCTGTTTCACTCTGTTTGCCTCTGTTTCACTGTTTTTGCCTCTGTTTGCCTCTATTTGAGTCTGTTTGCCCCTGTTTAAGTCTGTTTGCCTCAGTTTCAGTCTGTTTGCCTCTTTTTCAGTCTGTTTGACTCCGTTTCACTCTGTTTGCATCTGTTTAAGTCTGTTTGCCTCTGTTTGCCTACGTTTAACTCTGCTTGCCTCTGTTTCAGTCTGTCTGCCTCTGTTTCAATCTGTTTGCCTCTGTTTCACTCTGGTTGCTTCTGTTTCACTCTGTTTGCCTCTGTTTGCCTCTGTTTGCCTCTGTTTCACTCTGTTTGCCTCTTGTTTCACCTGTTGGCTTATCTTTCACTCTGTTTGCCTCTGTTTCACTCTGTTTGCCTCTGTTTCACTCTGTTTGCCTCTGTTTCACTCTGCCTCTGTTTCACTCTGTTTGCCTCTGTTTCAGTCTTCTTGCCACTGTTTCACTCTGTTAGCCTCTCTATAAATCTGTTTGCCTCTGTTTAAGTCTGTTTGCCTCTGTTTCATTCTGTATGCCTCTATTTCAATCTGTTTGCCACTGTTTCACTCTGTTTGCCTCTGTTTCACTCTGTTTCAGTCTGTTTGCCTCTCTTTCAATCTGTTTGCCTCTGTTTCACTCTGTTTGCCTATTGTTTCACCTGTTTGCCTCTCTTTACTCTGTTTGCCTCTGTTTCACTCTGTTTGCCTATGTCTCACTCTGTTTGCCTCTGCTTCACTCTGGTTGCTTCTGTGTCACTCTGTTTGCCTCTGTTTCACTCTGTTTGCCTCTGTTTCACTCGGTTTGCCTATGTTTCAGTCTGTTTGCCTCTGTTTCAGTCTGTTTGCCTCTGTTTCACTCTGTTTGCCTCTGTTTCACTCTTTTTGCCACTATTTCACTCTTTATGCCTCTGTTTCACTCTGTTTGCCTCTGTTTCACTCTGCCTCTGTTTCACTCTGTTTGCCTCTGTTTCAGTCTTCTTGCCACTGTTTCACTCTGTTAGCCTCTGTATAACTCTGTTTGCCACTGTTTAAGACTGTTTGCCTCTGTTTAAGTCTGTTTGCCTCTGTTTCATTCTGTATGCCTCTATTTCAATCTGTTTGCCTCTGTTTCACTCTGTTTGCCTCTGTTTCACTCTATTTGCCTCTGTTTCACTCTGTTTCAGTTGTTTGCCTCTGTTTCAATCTGTTTGCCTCTGTTTCACTCTGTTTGCCTATTGTTTCACCTGTTTGCCTCTCTTTCACTCTGTTTGCCTCTGTTTCACTCTGTTTGCCTCTGTCTCACTCTGTTTGCCTCTGCTTCACTCTGGTTGCTTCTGTTCCACTCTGTTTGCCTCTGTTTCACTCTGTTTGCCTCTGTTTCACTCGGTTTGCCTCTGTTTCAATCTGTTTGCCTCTGTTTCACTCTGGTTGCTTCTGTTTCACTCTGTTTGCCTCTGTTTCCCTCTGTTTGCCTCTGTTTCACTCTGTTTGCCTCTTGTTTCACCTGTTGGCTTATCTTTCACTCTTTTTGCCTCTGTTTCACTCTGTTTGCCCCTGTTTCAATCTGTTTGCCTCTGTTTCACTCTGTTTGCCTCTGTTTAAGTCTGTTTGCCTCTGCTTGCCTCTGTTTCATTCTGTTTGCCTCTGCTTCACTCTGGTTGCTTCTGTTTCACTCTGTTTGCCTCTGTTTCACTCTGTTTGCCTCTGTTTCACTCGGTTTGCCTCTGTTTCAGTCTGTTTGCCTCTGTTTCAGTCTGTCTGCCTCTGTTTCAGTCTGTTTGCCTCTGTTTCATTCTGTTTGCCTCTGTTTCACTCTTTATGACTCTGTTTAACTCTGTTTAACTCTGTGTAAGTCTGTTTGCCTCTTTTTGCTTCTGTTTAACCCTGCTTGCATCTGTTTCACTCTGTTTGCCTCTGTTTCACTCTGATTGCCTCTGTTTCACTCTGTTTGCCTCTGTTTCACTGTTTTTGCATCTGTTTGCCTCTATTTGAGTCTGTTTGCCCCTGTTTAAGTCTGTTTGCCTCAGTTTCAGTCTGTTTGCCTCTTTTTCAGTCTGTTTGACTCCGTTTCACTCTGTTTGCATCTGTTTAAGTCTGTTTGCCTCTGTTTGCCTACGTTTAACTCTGCTTGCCTCTGTTTCAGTCTGTCTGCCTCTGTTTCAATCTGTTTGCCTCTGTTTCACTCTGGTTGCTTCTGTTTCACTCTGTTTGCCTCTGTTTGCCTCTGTTTGCCTCTGTTTGACTCTGTTTGCCTCTGTGTCACTCTTTTTGCCTCTGTTCTCCTCTGTTTAAGTCTGTTTGCCTCTGTTTCAGTCTGTTTGCCTCTGTTTCAGTATGTTTGCCTCTGTTTCACTCTGTTTGCCTCTGTTTCACTCTGTTTGCCTCTGTTTCACTCTGTTTGCCTCTGTTTCACTCTGCCTCTGTTTCACTCTGTTTGCCTCTGTTTCAGTCTTCTTGCCACTGTTTCACTCTGTTAGCCTCTGTATAAATCTGTTTGCCACTGTTTAAGACTGTTTGCCTCTGTTTAAGTCTGTTTGCCTCTGTTTCAGTCTGTCTGCCTCTGTTTCAATCTGTTTGCCTCTGTTTCACTCTGGTTGCTTCTGTTTCACTCTGTTTGCCTCTGTTTGCCTCTGTTTCACTCTGTTTGCCTCTTGTTTCACCTGCTGGCTTATCTTTCACTCTTTTTGCCTCTGTTTCACTCTGTTTGCCTCTTTTTCACTCTGTTTGCCTCTGTTTCACTCTGCCTCTGTTTCACTCTGTTTGCCTCTGTTTCAGTCTTCTTGCCACTGTTTCACTCTGTTAGCCTCTGTATAACTCTGTTTGCCACGGTTTAAGACTGTTTGCCTCTGTTTAAGTCTGTTTGCCTCTGTTTCATTCTGTATGCCTCTATTTCAATCTGTTTGCCTCTGTTTCACTCTGTTTGCCTCTGTTTCACTCTGTTTGCCTCTGTTTCACTCTGTTTCAGTCTGTTTGCCTCTGTTTCAATCTGTTTGCCTCTGTTTCACTCTGTTTGCCTATTGTTTCACCTGTTTGCCTCTCTTTCACTCTGTTTGCCTCTGTTTCACTCTGTTTGCCTCTGTTTAAGTCTGTTTGCCTCTGCTTGCCTCTGTTTCATTCTGTTTGCCTCTGCTTCACTCTGGTTGCTTCTGTTTCACTCTGTTTGCCTCTGTTTCACTCTGTTTGCCTCTGTTTCACTCGGTTTGCCTCTGTTTCAGTCTGTTTGCCTCTGTTTCAGTCTGTCTGCCTCTGTTTCAGTCTGTTTGCCTCTGTTTCATTCTGTTTGCCTCTGTTTCACTCTTTATGACTCTGTTTAACTCTGTTTAACTCTGTGTAAGTCTGTTTGCCTCTTTTTGCTTCTGTTTAACCCTGCTTGCATCTGTTTCACTCTGTTTGCCTCTGTTTCACTCTGATTGCCTCTGTTTCACTCTGTTTGCCTCTGTTTCACTGTTTTTGCCTCTGTTTGCCTCTATTTGAGTCTGTTTGCCCCTGTTTAAGTCTGTTTGCCTCAGTTTCAGTCTGTTTGCCTCTTTTTCAGTCTGTTTGACTCCGTTTCACTCTGTTTGCCTCTGTTTAAGTCTGTTTGCCTCTGTTTGCCTACGTTTAACTCTGCTTCCCTCTGTTTCAGTCTGTCTGCCTCTGTTTCAATCTGTTTGCCTCTGTTTCACTCTGGTTGCTTCTGTTTCACTCTGTTTGCATCTGTTTGCCTCTGTTTGCCTCTGTTTCACTCTGTTTGCCTCTTGTTTCACCTGTTGGCTTATCTTTCACTCTGTTTGCCTCTGTTTCACTCTGTTTGCCTCTGTTTCACTCTGTTTGCCTCTGTTTCACTCTGCCTCTGTTTCACTCTGTTTGCCTCTGTTTCAGTCTTCTTGCCACTGTTTCACTCTGTTAGCCTCTGTATAAATCTGTTTGCCACTGTTTAAGACTGTTTGCCTCTGTTTAAGTCTGTTTGCCTCTGTTTCATTCTGTATGCCTCTATTTCAATCTGTTTGCCACTGTTTCACTCTGTTTGCCTCTGTTTCACTCTGTTTCAGTCTGTTTGCCTCTCTTTCAGTCTGTTTGCCTCTGTTTCAATCTGTTTGCCTCTGTTTCACTCTGTTTGCCTATTGTTTCACCTGTTTGCCTCTCTTTCACTCTGTTTGCCTCTGTTTCACTCTGTTTGCCTCTGTCTCACTCTGTTTGCCTCTGCTTCACTCTGGTTGCTTCTGTTTCACTCTGTTTGCCTCTGTTTCACTCTGTTTGCCTCTGTTTCACTCGGTTTGCCTCTGTTTCAATCTGTTTGCCTCTGTTTCACTCTGGTTGCTTCTGTTTCACTCTGTTTGCCTCTGTTTCCCTCTGTTTGCCTCTGTTTCACTCTGTTTGCCTCTTGTTTCACCTGTTGGCTTATCTTTCACTCTTTTTGCCTCTGTTTCACTCTGTTTGCCCCTGTTTCACTCTGTTTGCCTCTGTTTCACTCTGTTTGCCTCTGTTTAAGTCTGTTTGCCTCTGCCTGCCTCTGTTTCATTCTGTTTGCCTCTGTTTCACTCTGTTTGCCTCTGTTTAAGACTTCTTGCCACTGTTTCACTCTGTTAGCCTCTGTATAACTCTGTTTGCCACTGTTTAAGACTGTTTGCCTCTATTTAAGTCTGTTTGCCTCTGTTTCATTCTGTATGCCTCTATTTCAATCTGTTTGCCTCTGTTTCACTCTGTTTGCCTCTGTTTCACTCTGTTTCCCTTGTTTCACTCTGTTTCAGTCTGTTTGCCTCTGTTTCAATCTGTTTGCCTCTGTTTCACTCTGTTTGCCTATTGTTTCACCTGTTTGCCTCTCTTTCACTCTGTTTGCCTCTGTTTCACTCTGTTTGCCTCTGTTTCACTGTTTTTGCCTCTGTTTGCCTCTATTTAAGTCTGTTTGCCCCTGTTTATGTCTTTTTGCCTCAGTTTCAGTCTGTTTGCCTCTGTTTCAGTCTGTTTGACTCTGTTTCACTCTGTTTGCCTCTGTTTAAGTCTGTTTGCCTCTCTCTGCCTACGTTTAACTCTGTTTGCCTCTTTTTCAGTCTGTCTGCCTCTGTTTCAATCTGTTTGCCTCTGTTTCACTCTGGTTGCTTCTGTTTCACTCTGTTTGCCTCTGTTTGCCTCTGTTTCACTCTGTTTGCCTCTTGTTTCACCTGCTGGCTTATCTTTCACTCTGTTTGCATCTGTTTCACTCTGTTTGCCTCTGTTTCACTCTGTTTGCCTCTGTTTCACTCTGCCTCTGTTTCACTCTGTTTGCCTCTGTTTCAGTCTTCTTGCCACTGTTTCACTCTGTTAGCCTCTGTATAACTCTGTTTGCCACTGTTTAAGACTGTTTGCCTCTGTTTAAGTCTGTTTGCCTCTGTTTCATTCTGTATGCCTCTATTTCAATCTGTTTGCCTCTGTTTCACTCTGTTTGCCTCTGTTTCACTCTATTTGCCTCTGTTTCACTCTGTTTCAGTTGTTTGCCTCTGTTTCAATCTGTTTGCCTCTGTTTCACTCTGTTTGCCTATTGTTTCACCTGTTTGCCTCTCTTTCACTCTGTTTGCCTCTGTTTCACTCTGTTTGCCTCTGTCTCACTCTGTTTGCCTCTGCTTCACTCTGGTTGCTTCTGTTCCACTCTGTTTGCCTCTGTTTCACTCTGTTTGCCTCTGTTTCACTCGGTTTGCCTCTGTTTCAATCTGTTTGCCTCTGTTTCACTCTGGTTGCTTCTGTTTCACTCTGTTTGCCTCTGATTCCCTCTGTTTGCCTCTGTTTCACTCTGTTTGCCTCTTGTTTCACCTGTTGGCTTATCTTTCACTCTTTTTGCCTCTGTTTCACTCTGTTTGCCCCTGTTTCACTCTGTTTGCCTCTGTTTCACTCTGTTTGCCTCTGTTTAAGTCTGTTTGCCTCTGCTTGCCTCTGTTTCATTCTGTTTGCCTCTGCTTCACTCTGGTTGCTTCTGTTTCACTCTGTTTGCCTCTGTTTCACTCTGTTTGCCTCTGTTTCACTCGGTTTGCCTCTGTTTCAGTCTGTTTGCCTCTGTTTCAGTCTGTCTGCCTCTGTTTCAGTCTGTTTGCCTCTATTTCATTCTGTTTGCCTCTGTTTCACTCTTTATGACTCTGTTTAACTCTGTTTAACTCTGTGTAAGTCTGTTTGCCTCTTTTTGCTTCTGTTTAACCCTGCTTGCATCTGTTTCACTCTGTTTGCCTCTGTTTCACTCTGATTGCCTCTGTTTCACTCTGTTTGCCTCTGTTTCACTGTTTTTGCCTCTGTTTGCCTCTATTTGAGTCTGTTTGCCCCTGTTTAAGTCTGTTTGCCTCAGTTTCAGTCTGTTTGCCTCTTTTTCAGTCTGTTTGACTCCGTTTCACTCTGTTTGCATCTGTTTAAGTCTGTTTGCCTCTGTTTGCCTACGTTTAACTCTGCTTGCCTCTGTTTCAGTCTGTCTGCCTCTGTTTCAATCTGTTTGCCTCTGTTTCACTCTGGTTGCTTCTGTTTCACTCTGTTTGCCTCTGTTTGCCTCTGTTTGCCTCTGTTTCACTCTGTTTGCCTCTTGTTTCACCTGTTGGCTTATCTTTCACTCTGTTTGCCTCTGTTTCACTCTGTTTGCCTCTGTTTCACTCTGTTTGCCTCTGTTTCACTCTGCCTCTGTTTCACTCTGTTTGCCTCTGTTTCAGTCTTCCTGCCACTGTTTCACTCTGTTAGCCTCTCTATAAATCTGTTTGCCACTGTTTAAGACTGTTTGCCTCTGTTTAAGTCTGTTTGCCTCTGTTTCATTCTGTATGCCTCTATTTCAATCTGTTTGCCACTGTTTCACTCTGTTTGCCTCTGTTTCACTCTGTTTCAGTCTGTTTGCCTCTCTTTCAATCTGTTTGCCTCTGTTTCACTCTGTTTGCCTATTGTTTCACCTGTTTGCCTCTCTTTACTCTGTTTGCCTCTGTTTCACTCTGTTTGCCTATGTCTCACTCTGTTTGCCTCTGCTTCACTCTGCTTGCTTCTGTGTCACTCTGTTTGCCTCTGTTTCACTCTGTTTGCCTCTGTTTCACTCGGTTTGCCTATGTTTCAGTCTGTTTGCCTCTGTTTCAGTCTGTTTGCCTCTGTTTCACTCTGTTTGCCTCTGTTTCACTCTTTTTGCCACTATTTCACTCTTTATGCCTCTGTTTCACTCTGTTTGCCTCTGTTTCACTCTGCCTCTGTTTCACTCTGTTTGCCTCTGTTTCAGTCTTCTTGCCACTGTTTCACTCTGTTAGCCTCTGTATAACTCTGTTTGCCACTGTTTAAGACTGTTTGCCTCTGTTTAAGTCTGTTTGCCTCTGTTTCATTCTGTATGCCTCTATTTCAATCTGTTTGCCTCTGTTTCACTCTGTTTGCCTCTGTTTCACTCTATTTGCCTCTGTTTCACTCTGTTTCAGTTGTTTGCCTCTGTTTCAATCTGTTTGCCTCTGTTTCACTCTGTTTGCCTATTGTTTCACCTGTTTGCCTCTCTTTCACTCTGTTTGCCTCTGTTTCACTCTGTTTGCCTCTGTCTCACTCTGTTTGCCTCTGCTTCACTCTGGTTGCTTCTGTTCCACTCTGTTTGCCTCTGTTTCACTCTGTTTGCCTCTGTTTCACTCGGTTTGCCTCTGTTTCAATCTGTTTGCCTCTGTTTCACTCTGGTTGCTTCTGTTTCACTCTGTTTGCCTCTGTTTCCCTCTGTTTGCCTCTGTTTCACTCTGTTTGCCTCTTGTTTCACCTGTTGGCTTATCTTTCACTCTTTTTGCCTCTGTTTCACTCTGTTTGCCCCTGTTTCAATCTGTTTGCCTCTGTTTCACTCTGTTTGCCTCTGTTTAAGTCTGTTTGCCTCTGCTTGCCTCTGTTTCATTCTGTTTGCCTCTGCTTCACTCTGGTTGCTTCTGTTTCACTCTGTTTGCCTCTGTTTCACTCTGTTTGCCTCTGTTTCACTCGGTTTGCCTCTGTTTCAGTCTGTTTGCCTCTGTTTCAGTCTGTCTGCCTCTGTTTCAGTCGGTTTGCCTCTGTTTCATTCTGTTTGCCTCTGTTTCACTCTTTATGACTCTGTTTAACTCTGTTTAACTCTGTGTAAGTCTGTTTGCCTCTTTTTGCTTCTGTTTAACCCTGCTTGCATCTGTTTCACTCTGTTTGCCTCTGTTTCACTCTGATTGCCTCTGTTTCACTCTGTTTGCCTCTGTTTCACTGTTTTTGCCTCTGTTTGCCTCTATTTGAGTCTGTTTGCCCCTGTTTAAGTCTGTTTGCCTCAGTTTCAGTCTGTTTGCCTCTTTTTCAGTCTGTTTGACTCCGTTTCACTCTGTTTGCATCTGTTTAAGTCTGTTTGCCTCTGTTTGCCTACGTTTAACTCTGCTTGCCTCTGTTTCAGTCTGTCTGCCTCTGTTTCAATCTGTTTGCCTCTGTTTCACTCTGGTTGCTTCTGTTTCACTCTGTTTGCCTCTGTTTGCCTCTGTTTGCCTCTGTTTGACTCTGTTTGCCTCTGTGTCACTCTTTTTGCCTCTGTTCTCCTCTGTTTAAGTCTGTTTGCCTCTGTTTCAGTCTGTTTGCCTCTGTTTCAGTATGTTTGCCTCTGTTTCACTCTGTTTGCCTCTGTTTCACTCTGTTTGCCTCTGTTTCACTCTGTTTGCCTCTGTTTCACTCTGCCTCTGTTTCACTCTGTTTGCCTCTGTTTCAGTCTTCTTGCCACTGTTTCACTCTGTTAGCCTCTGTATAAATCTGTTTGCCACTGTTTAAGACTGTTTGCCTCTGTTTAAGTCTGTTTGCCTCTGTTTCATTCTGTATGCCTCTATTTCAATCTGTTTGCCACTGTTTCACTCTGTTTGCCTCTGTTTCACTCTGTTTCAGTCTGTTTGCCTCTCTTTCAATCTGTTTGCCTCTGTTTCACTCTGTTTGCCTATTGTTTCACCTGTTTGCCTCTCTTTACTCTGTTTGCCTCTGTTTCACTCTGTTTGCCTATGTCTCACTCTGTTTGCCTCTGCTTCACTCTGGTTGCTTCTGTGTCACTCTGCCTCTGTTTCACTCTGTTTGCCTCTGTTTCACTCGGTTTGCCTCTGTTTCAGTCTGTTTGCCTCTGTTTCAGTCTGTTTGCCTCTGTTTCACTCTGTTTGCCTCTGTTTCACTCTTTTTGCCACTATTTCACTCTTTATGCCTCTGTTTAACTCTGTTTTACTCTGTGTAAGTCTGTTTGCCTCTTTTTGCTTCTGTTTAACCCTGCTTGCATCTGTTTCACTCTTTTTGCCTCTGTTTCACTCTGATTGCCTCTGTTTCACTCTGTTTGCCTCTGTTTCACTCTTTTTGCCTCTGCTGCCTCTGTTTAAGTCTGTTTGCCTCAATTTCACTCTGTTTGCCTCTGTTTCAGTCTGTTTGCCTCTGTTTAAGTCTGTTTGCCTCTGTTTCACTCTGTTTGCCTCTGTTTCACTCTGTTTGCCTCTGTTAAAGTCTGTTTGCCTCTGTTTGCCTCTGTTTCACTCTGTTTGCCTCTGTTTCACTCTGTTTTCCTCTGTTTCACTCTGCCTCTGTTTAAGTCTTCTTGCCTCTGTTTCACTCTGTTAGCCTGTGCTTCAGTATGTTTGCCTCTGTTTAAGTCTGTTTGCCTCTGTTTAACTCTGTTTGCCTCTGTTTCAGTCTGTTTGCCTCTGTTTCAATCTGTTTGCCTCTGTTTCACTCTGGTTGCCTCTGTTTCACTCTGTTTGCCTCTGTTTCACTCTGTTTGCCTCTGTTTCACTCTGTTTGCGTCTTGTTTCACCTGTTGGCTTCTCTTTCACTCTGTTTGCCTCTGTTTCACTCTGTTTGCCTCTGTTTCATTCTGTTTGCCTCTGTTTCACTCTGTTTGCCTCTGTTTCACTCTGTTTGCCTCTTTTTCAGTCAGTTTGCCTCTGCTTGCCTCTGTTTCACTCTGTTTGCCTCTGTTTCACTCTGTTTGCCTCTTTTTCAGTCTGTTTGCCTCTGTTTCAGTCTGTTTGCCTCTGTTTCAGTCTGTTTGCCTCTGTTTCACTCTGTTTGCCTCTGTTTCACTCTTTTTGCCACTGTTTCACTCTTTATGCCTCTGTTTATCTCTGTTTTACTCTGTGTAAGTCTGTTTGCCTCTGTTTGCCTCTGTTTAACCCTGTTTGCCTCTGTTTCATTCTGTTTGCCTCTGTTTCAGTCTGTTTGCCTCTGTTTCAGTCTGTTTGCCTCTGTTTCACTGTTTTTCCCTATGTTTGCCCCTGTTTAAGTCTGTTTGCCCCTGTTTAAGTCTGTTTGCCTCAGTTTCAGTCTGTTTGCCTCTGTTTCAGTCTGTTTGAATCTGTTTCACTCTGTTTGCCTCTGTTTAAGTCTGTTTGCCTACGTTTAACTCTGTTTGCCTCTGTTTCAGTCTGTCTGCCTCTGTTTCACTCTGGTTGCTTCTGTTTCACTCTGTTTGCCTCTGTTTCACTCTGTTTGCCTCTGTTTCACTCTGTTTGCCTCTTGTTTCACCTGCTGGCTTATCTTTCACTCTGTTTGCCTCTGCTTCACTCTGTTTGCCTCTGTTTCACTCTGTTTGCCTCTGTTTCACTCTGGTTGCTTCTGTTTCACTCGGTTTGCCTCTGTTTCCCTCTGTTTGCCTCTGTTTCACTCTGTTTGCCTCTTGTTTCACCTGTTGGCTTATCTTTCACTCTGTTTGCCTCTGTTTCACTCTGTTTGCCCCTGTTTCACTCTGTTTGCCTCTGTTTCACTCTGTTTAAGTCTGTTTGCCTCTGCTTGCCTCTGTTTCATTCTGTTTGCCTCTGTTTCACTCTGTTTGCCTCTGTTTCACTCTGCCTCTGTTTCACTCTGTTTGCCTCTGTTTAACTCTTCTTGCCACTGTTTCACTCTGTTAGCCTCTGTATAACTCTGTTTGCCACTGTTTAAGACTGTTTGCCTCTGTTTAAGTCTGTTTGCCTCTGTTTCAATCTGTATGCCTCTATTTCAATCTGTTTGCCTCTGTATCACTCTGTTCGCCTCTGTTTCACTCTGTTTGCCTCTGTTTCACTCTGTTTCAGTCTGTTTGCCTCTGTTTCAATCTGTTTGCCTCTGTTTCACTCTGTTTGCCTATTGTTTCACCTGTTTGCCTCTCTTTCACTCTGTTTGCCTCTGTTTTCACTCTGTTTGCCTCTGTCTCACTCTGTTTGCCTCTGCTTCACTCTGGTTGCTTCTGTTTCACTCTGTTTGCCTCAGTTTCACTCTGTTTGCCTCTGTTTCACTCGGTTTGCCTCTGTTTCAGTCTGTTTGCCTCTGTTTCAGTCTGTTTGCCTCTGTTTCAGTCTTTTTGCCTCTGTTTCATTCTGTTTGCCTCTGTTTCACTCTTTTTGCCTCTGTTTCACTCTTTATGCCTCTGTTTAACTCTGTTTAACTCTGTGTAAGTCTGTTTGCCTCTTTTTGCTTCTGTTTAACCCTGCTTGCATCTGTTTCACTCTGTTTGCCTCTGTCTCACTCTGATTGCCTCTGTTTCACTCTGTTTGCCTCTGTTTCACTCTTTTTGCCTCTGTTTGCCTCTGTTTAAGTCTGTTTGCCTCTGTTTAAGTCTGTTAGCCTCAATTTCAGTCTGTTTGCCTCTGTTTCAGTCTGTTTGCCTCTCTTTAAGTCGGTTTGCCTCTGTTTCACTCTTTTTGCCTCTGTTTGCCTCTGTTTAAGTCTGTTTGCCTCTGTTTCAGTCTGTTTGCCTCTGTTTCAGTCTGTTTGCCTCTGTTTCATTCTGTTTGCCTCTGTTTCAGTCTTTTTGACTCTGTTTCACTCTTTATGCCTCTGTTTAACTCCGTTTAACTCCGTTTGCCTCTGTTTCACTCTGTTTGCCTCTGTGTCACTCTGTTTGCCTCTGTTTCACTCTGCTTGCCTCTTTTTAAGTCTGTTTGCCTCTGTTTCAGTCTGTTTGCCTCTGTTTCATTCTGTTTGCCTCTGTTTCACTCTTTTTGCCTCTGTTTCACTCTCTATGCCTCTGTTTAACTCTGTTTAACTCTGTATAAGTCTGTTTGCCTCTGTTTGCCTCTGTTTAACCCTGTTTGCCTCTGTTTCATTCTGTTTGCCTCTGTTTCACTCTGATTGCCTCTGTTTAAGTCTGTTTGCCCCTGTTTAAGTCTGTTTGCCTCAGTTTCAGTCTGTTTGCCTCTGTTTCAGTCTGTTGGACTCTGTTTCACTCTGTTTGCCTCTGTTTTAGTCTGTTTGCCTCTGTTTGCCTACGTTTAACTCTGTTTGCCTCTGTTTCAGTCTGTCTGCCTCTGTTTCACTCTGGTTGCTTCTGTTTCACTCTGTTTGCCTCTGTTTCCCTATGTTTGCCTCTGTTTCACTCTGTTTGCCTCTTGTTTCACCTGTTGGCTTATCTTTCACTCTTTTTGCCTCTGTTTCACTCTGTTTGCCCCTGTTTCACTCTGTTTGCCTCTGTTTCACTCTGTTTGCCTCTGTTTAAGTCTGTTTGCCTCTGCTTGCCTCTGTTTCATTCTGTTTGCCTCTGCTTCACTCTGGTTGCTTCTGTTTCACTCTGTTTGCCTCTGTTTCACTCTGTTTGCCTCTGTTTCACTCGGTTTGCCTCTGTTTCAGTCTGTTTGCCTCTATTTCATTCTGTTTGCCTCTGTTTCACTCTTTATGACTCTGTTTAACTCTGTTTAACTCTGTGTAAGTCTGTTTGCCTCTTTTTGCTTCTGTTTAACCCTGCTTGCATCTGTTTCACTCTGTTTGCCTCTCTTTCACTCTGATTGCCTCTGTTTCACTCTGTTTGCCTCTGTTTCACTGTTTTTGCCTCTGTTTGCCTCTATTTGAGTCTGTTTGCCCCTGTTTAAGTCTGTTTGCCTCAGTTTCAGTCTGTTTGCCTCTTTTTCAGTCTGTTTGACTCCGTTTCACTCTGTTTGCATCTGTTTAAGTCTGTTTGCCTCTGTTTGCCTACGTTTAACTCTGCTTGCCTCTGTTTCAGTCTGTCTGCCTCTGTTTCAATCTGTTTGCCTCTGTTTCACTCTGGTTGCTTCTGTTTCACTCTGTTTGCCTCTGTTTGCCTCTGTTTGCCTCTGTTTGACTCTGTTTGCCTCTGTGTCACTCTTTTTGCCTCTGTTCTCCTCTGTTTAAGTCTGTTTGCCTCTGTTTCAGTCTGTTTGCCTCTGTTTCAGTATGTTTGCCTCTGTTTCACTCTGTTTGCCTCTGTTTCACTCTGTTTGCCTCTGTTTCACTCTGTTTGCCTCTGTTTCACTCTGCCTCTGTTTCACTCTGTTTGCCTCTGTTTCAGTCTTCTTGCCACTGTTTCACTCTGTTAGCCTCTGTATAAATCTGTTTGCCACTGTTTAAGACTGTTTGCCTCTGTTTAAGTCTGTTTGCCTCTGTTTCATTCTGTATGCCTCTATTTCAATCTGTTTGCCACTGTTTCACTCTGTTTGCCTCTGTTTCACTCTGTTTCAGTCTGTTTGCCTCTCTTTCAATCTGTTTGCCTCTGTTTCACTCTGTTTGCCTATTGTTTCACCTGTTTGCCTCTCTTTACTCTGTTTGCCTCTGTTTCACTCTGTTTGCCTATGTCTCACTCTGTTTGCCTCTGCTTCACTCTGGTTGCTTCTGTGTCACTCTGCCTCTGTTTCACTCTGTTTGCCTCTGTTTCACTCGGTTTGCCTCTGTTTCAGTCTGTTTGCCTCTGTTTCAGTCTGTTTGCCTCTGTTTCACTCTGTTTGCCTCTGTTTCACTCTTTTTGCCACTATTTCACTCTTTATGCCTCTGTTTAACTCTGTTTTACTCTGTGTAAGTCTGTTTGCCTCTTTTTGCTTCTGTTTAACCCTGCTTGCATCTGTTTCACTCTTTTTGCCTCTGTTTCACTCTGATTGCCTCTGTTTCACTCTGTTTGCCTCTGTTTCACTCTTTTTGCCTCTGCTGCCTCTGTTTAAGTCTGTTTGCCTCAATTTCACTCTGTTTGCCTCTGTTTCAGTCTGTTTGCCTCTGTTTAAGTCTGTTTGCCTCTGTTTCACTCTGTTTGCCTCTGTTTCACTCTGTTTGCCTCTGTTTCAGTCTGTTTGCCTCTGTTTGCCTCTGTTTCACTCTGTTTGCCTCTGTTTCACTCTGTTTTCCTCTGTTTCACTCTGTTTGCCTCTGTTTAAGTCTTCTTGCCTCTGTTTCACTCTGTTAGCCTGTGCTTCAGTATGTTTGCCTCTGTTTAAGTCTGTTTGCCTCTGTTTAACTCTGTTTGCCTCTGTTTCAGTCTGTTTGCCTCTGTTTCAATCTGTTTGCCTCTGTTTCACTCTGGTTGCCTCTGTTTCACTCTGTTTGCCTCTGTTTCACTCTGTTTGCCTCTGTTTCACTCTGTTTGCGTCTTGTTTCACCTGTTGGCTTCTCTTTCACTCTGTTTGCCTCTGTTTCACTCTGTTTGCCTCTGTTTCATTCTGTTTGCCTCTGTTTCACTCTGTTTGCCTCTGTTTCACTCTGTTTGCCTCTTTTTCAGTCAGTTTGCCTCTGCTTGCCTCTGTTTCACTCTGTTTGCCTCTGTTTCACTCTGTTTGCCTCTTTTTCAGTCTGTTTGCCTCTGTTTCAGTCTGTTTGCCTCTGTTTCAGTCTGTTTGCCTCTGTTTCACTCTGTTTGCCTCTGTTTCACTCTTTTTGCCACTGTTTCACTCTTTATGCCTCTGTTTATCTCTGTTTTACTCTGTGTAAGTCTGTTTGCCTCTGTTTGCCTCTGTTTAACCCTGTTTGCCTCTGTTTCATTCTGTTTGCCTCTGTTTCAGTCTGTTTGCCTCTGTTTCAGTCTGTTTGCCTCTGTTTCACTGTTTTTCCCTATGTTTGCCCCTGTTTAAGTCTGTTTGCCCCTGTTTAAGTCTGTTTGCCTCAGTTTCAGTCTGTTTGCCTCTGTTTCAGTCTGTTTGAATCTGTTTCACTCTGTTTGCCTCTGTTTAAGTCTGTTTGCCTACGTTTAACTCTGTTTGCCTCTGTTTCAGTCTGTCTGCCTCTGTTTCACTCTGGTTGCTTCTGTTTCACTCTGTTTGCCTCTGTTTCACTCTGTTTGCCTCTGTTTCACTCTGTTTGCCTCTTGTTTCACCTGCTGGCTTATCTTTCACTCTGTTTGCCTCTGCTTCACTCTGTTTGCCTCTGTTTCACTCTGTTTGCCTCTGTTTCACTCTGGTTGCTTCTGTTTCACTCGGTTTGCCTCTGTTTCCCTCTGTTTGCCTCTGTTTCACTCTGTTTGCCTCTTGTTTCACCTGTTGGCTTATCTTTCACTCTGTTTGCCTCTGTTTCACTCTGTTTGCCCCTGTTTCACTCTGTTTGCCTCTGTTTCACTCTGTTTAAGTCTGTTTGCCTCTGCTTGCCTCTGTTTCATTCTGTTTGCCTCTGTTTCACTCTGTTTGCCTCTGTTTCACTCTGCCTCTGTTTCACTCTGTTTGCCTCTGTTTAACTCTTCTTGCCACTGTTTCACTCTGTTAGCCTCTGTATAACTCTGTTTGCCACTGTTTAAGACTGTTTGCCTCTGTTTAAGTCTGTTTGCCTCTGTTTCAATCTGTATGCCTCTATTTCAATCTGTTTGCCTCTGTATCACTCTGTTCGCCTCTGTTTCACTCTGTTTGCCCTCTGTTTCACTCTGTTTCAGTCTGTTTGCCTCTGTTTCAATCTGTTTGCCTCTGTTTCACTCTGTTTGCCTATTGTTTCACCTGTTTGCCTCTCTTTCACTCTGTTTGCCTCTGTTTCACTCTGTTTGCCTCTGTCTCACTCTGTTTGCCTCTGCTTCACTCTGGTTGCTTCTGTTTCACTCTGTTTGCCTCAGTTTCACTCTGTTTGCCTCTGTTTCACTCGGTTTGCCTCTGTTTCAGTCTGTTTGCCTCTGTTTCAGTCTGTTTGCCTCTGTTTCAGTCTTTTTGCCTCTGTTTCATTCTGTTTGCCTCTGTTTCACTCTTTTTGCCTCTGTTTCACTCTTTATGCCTCTGTTTAACTCTGTTTAACTCTGTGTAAGTCTGTTTGCCTCTTTTTGCTTCTGTTTAACCCTGCTTGCATCTGTTTCACTCTGTTTGTCTCTGTCTCACTCTGATTGCCTCTGTTTCACTCTGTTTGCCTCTGTTTCACTCTTTTTGCCTCTGTTTGCCTCTGTTTAAGTCTGTCTGCCTCTGTTTAAGTCTGTTAGCCTCAATTTCAGTCTGTTTGCCTCTGTTTCAGTCTGTTTGTCTCTCTTTAAGTCGGTTTGCCTCTGTTTCACTCTTTTTGCCTCTGTTTGCCTCTGTTTAAGTCTGTTTGCCTCTGTTTCAGTCTGTTTGCCTCTGTTTCAGTCTGTTTGCCTCTGTTTCATTCTGTTTGCCTCTGTTTCAGTCTTTTTGCCTCTGTTTCACTCTTTATGCCTCTGTTTAACTCCGTTTAACTCCGTTTGCCTCTGTTTCACTCTGTTTGCCTCTGTGTCACTCTGTTTGCCTCTGTTTCACTCTGCTTGCCTCTTTTTAAGTCTGTTTGCCTCTGTTTCAGTCTGTTTGCCTCTGTTTCATTCTGTTTGCCT